>JASFAX010004219.1:0-40059 GCA_030737875.1 Allium sativum
CACAGGTCCTTCTTAAATAGCGACTTTACCACATGGCACCTAGCTTCTAAGTTCATTGTTGTTACATTTGGGTTTAAACCCCATTGGATCCTTATCACTACCTATTTTGGAAGATATGCAGCAACTATGAAAAGTAAACTCAAGATATAGTGATGGATGTATCTGTAAGTATTGAAAAAATACAGGCTATTGTTATCATGTACTAGACACAACATGCAATAGAAGATTGTTCAATTTTGAGCTTTTTCCCACTTTTGGCAGATAGTTATATTGCATATTCTTTTCTTATTGTTTGGACTAATTGGTTAGACTCTATGTCAAAGTCATGATCTTATATCAGGTGCCAACTAAGCCGTGTAATCATGCATTAGTTATAAGACAAAATAACAATACTGATATTTCTAAAGTGATTAGCATAGATTACATTAGGGCGAGGGCTTGTGCAATTGGGACATCGAAATTATGTGTGTAGACAAACATATATACATATGCGTTGCGCCCCATTCTAGCTTTTTGGCATTCTGACCCAACCCGATATTAGACTTCTATTGTTATTAGAATTTGATAAACATTTTACAAAACACATCCACATATCATAATAGTCATTGGAAGAAAATACCAAACACGCTTCCAAATATCCATTATAATAAGCAAAAAACTGTTATTGTGAAATTAATTTTCAGAAAATTGTTAATGTGAAATTAAATTATATAAGATACTTTTTCCATAGTAGAGGATGCAGATGATTAAACTAACAACATCCTTGATTATTGCTAATGATTACGCAAAATTGGAGAAGTGTCGATTGTCAAGTAAAAGCATAAAACTAACTTACCAACTATCAATAAAATAACGTTATTATCAATGCTTGGGTCTCTATTTCCTGATGTTTAGCTTACCAAATACATTATATTATTTATCTAGCCCGCTATGTCTGGTTATGGTACGGTAAACATCCCCCATCGATGCTCCATAACTTAGTGTAGTCTCACGTGCCGGCCCACTAAATAAAATCGTGTGCTCTATGCTTTTCATTCTTAGTCATTTTACTTGGATACCATAAATGGAGCCAAAAAGGTTATATAGGAGAGGCAAGCATATTCGACCCGATTGAACCGAACGACCCAATAGACTTGAGGGTCTCGGCTCTTGACGGATTGGAAGTTATCTAATCCAAACTATGCATTTTGAAATATAAACCCTACCAGATTCGAGTTTTGGGTCAGATTATATTTGGTTCAATTGAGTTTAGGTTTGTGGTCATAGATAGCAATTAGAACACTTATACCTGGTTTGAAAATTTAAGAAAATATATCCTTACTAAGTGCCACTTGTTTGTATTGTCCAAGAATAATGTACCAAATTTAGATAAAGTTAAAATTAAGTAGATGATATGACATGCAGTAATCCTGAAAAAATAAATAATATGAATATAGTTGTGAACCCTGAAAAAATAAATAATTTAATTTAACCTGAGATGATATTTGATCGTTTCGCTACAAATTTATTAAACTATCCAATTTTAGAGCACTTGTTATATGTACAAAGTATGAATATAGTTTTGAATTATTTTTTAAAATGCAAACTACCATGCATTCTTAAAAGTTCAAATGCCTGAAATTTAGTAAACAGTTTGCACTTGTATCATTTCCATTACTGGATTTGTAAAATTTCATTGCATAAACAAAAGAAAGAGATCAATGAGCTACAAATGGACCTTTGAATGCAGAATGATTCGAGTGACAATGCTGTCTTTAACTAAGCAGCTGCATAACCACTTATCTAGCTCCAGCAAGTCTTGCTCCAAGTGCTGCATTTTTTCTACACACCTTCACTGGTCCTCCAATTTCAGGCAGCTGCTAACGAAAAGAAAACAAGAACATGAATTTTTAATGCACTGGAAACAATATTTTTCAAAGCATGTCTTCGTCGCTACAAGAATAAAAAACACTTGAAATTTTGGATACTTACAATGGTAGAAGTATAAAATTAATTTAGATGGATAAAAATCAATATTGTGGCTATTGATAAATAATATATAAATTACACACACTGTCCACTACGTCCCACTGTCAAAGGTAACATGCATAAGTGTTACCCTAAGGCTAATGATTGAGTACTGCATGTCATATTTTGACATATATTCAATGAAGTCTGTCATCACTAGCAATCAAACTGTTTTATTGTTTGTGAGAATCAAAAAGAAAAACTCTTGAACTTTTTAACCTGATTGGTTCTCTTCTTTTAAAACATTCATAAATTATATGTAAGGCTACAAGTTACAGAAAAATAACGAGAAAGGATATATTCATATTATTTATTATTTTTATTACGTAAAAATAAACTGTAAGGCTATAAGTTACGTTAAATTATATTATTCACACTATAATAGGAGATGATAATTTGTACCCCTGAAAAAATCTTTACTGAAATAAACTGAAATTTTATCGTAAAAATAAATAATGTCAGCAAACAATCAAATATTTGATAAAATCAAATTGGTGAATTAATTTCTCAAGGTGTGCATATGATGAATTGGTTAAATTTTAGCAGATAAATTGACAATTGTTACACTTACGTTTCAACTTATAAACAATATAACTTACAGCGAAAAATCATCACAAAATAACTATGTAGCCAAAGAAGTAGAAGTGAAAGTCATGGTAAACTAAGTCTTTATGTGTGGTATCAAGATTGTAAGCAAAAAACTAAGCCTAAATCTACATCAAATCATAACTGCACACAATCTTAAAAAAAGACACATGATGTCATGAACTCAGTACCGTGTTACCACGCACTTGATGACTACAAGTTTACCTACAAGTGCAACAATCCATTGGATTGTGCAACCCAGGTCCATTGTGACTCGAATACCAAGGCACTTCAAAGGAACAAGGCATGGCTTAAAGTGGAACTATAACAACCTACTTCACTAATACAACATAGGGCTGAAAACCACCATCTCTTACAAAATCAAGATACATCGACAAACATAATAAACATTATATAGAAGGCAAGTATCTAATGATATCCATCCAATACCGGCATTACAAAATCAACCCAGTGAGTTCTGACCAAAGAAAAGCCACTTGCAAGTATAAACAGCCTGCTTCCTCCTATCACTGTCATCTCTCTCATCGGATTCCTGGGAATGTTGCACCCCAACTTCATTAACACGTTCCCATTATACTTCCCACTAGCAGCAGACATGAACTAATATTGTTTCTACTCACATTAAATGAAGAAACTGCAGATACTGCAAAATGAAGCGCATATATTGCACGATTTAAGAAAGCGCATATATTATGCATATATTGCAAAATGAAGGAATGAAGCAGTAAAGAAAATTCATAAAATGAAAATTTGCATGTACCTTGCCAAATCGATATGCTTGGGCATTGTGGAATTTTCAAAATGAAGCCCCCATTGAACGATGGTGACATATGGAATAGAGAAAGACATGGGTCCATCTAGTGGAACTGGGAAAAAAAAGCTCATCTGTATTAGATCATGCTGAAATACAGTAATTTAGATTAGATAGAAATCGCCATGAAAGTAGTTTTTTTGTTTAACTAGTACTTTAATTCAGATAAAATAATTAATATTTTCTAAAACAATTTAATTTCGTGAATTGTTTTTAATTATATCATTCAAATAATAAATAAATTAAGAATCATAAACATGCAGTGAAAAATACACAATAAAGCGGCAGTACCTCTCATTTCTTGTAACACCCCGTATTTTCTGTTAACGTTGAAGTTACGAATTAAACTAAACTTAATTTCAAATGCGAGAATCAAGGGAAAGGGTTACTCTATTGCGTTTGTCTCGAAATTCTGCTTGAGATAGAGTCCAAGTTTGCGAGAATTGGACTCCGTATGAAGAAGTTATGACTTTCGGAAGTTTCAGGAAATTCAAACGACTTAATTTAAATTCAAAATTCAAATCCAGAAGCAAGATTGGGTTGGGCGGGAAATTTCCCGCCTAGGGATCAGGTCGACCAGTGGGTCGACCCTAGTGTTGACCTCCCCTATACAGGTCGACCTTAGTGTCGACCTGGGGGTCGACCTACCCCCTTCGAGCAGATCTGTTTTTCAGTCAATTTCGACTCACTGCTGAGTCATTAGGGTTGAGTTGGTTGTTCTGGGTAACTCTATTTTGTCTTAATGGTCTTGATTGATTCTGAGATGATCTGACGGCTCCTACTCAGTCAAATCCTTATAAAAGAAACCTAATACCTCAACCCTAAATCATATTAAAATTAAACCAAGAGCCGTCATGCTGCCATTAGACAACCTAGAGTAGCCGCCACTTGAAGCTAACAAAGTGAAGAATCAAAACTAGATTAAAACAACGATTGTCTACACCAAAGGCAAGCATTTCAACTTCAGAATACAGATTCCAGAAATCAAGATCTTCGTTTTTTGTAAATGTAGTTATCTTTTAGATGTAATAAATTTAAGACGTAATTTGATATAAAGTGTAAAATAGAATTATACCATGTTGTATAATATTGACGATGCTAATTCATGTTTGTTTCTTGTGATGATTTTATCATGAATTGTCTTGGAATGTTGGGACTAATTGGTCTTGGTGTTGGATCTATTAAGAATTGAGAATGAAACTAGCAATATCATATGCAAGTTATATGTTTCATGTTCGGATCTACATATATATGTTTATGTGATTAATGCAAGTTGTATGTATTATGTTAGATCCAAGTCAAGATCTACATATATATATATATATATATATATATGTGTGTGTGTATATATATATATATATTCATATGCTTTATGTTAGATCCATATGCCTATATACATGTTCATATGTTCATATGCAAGTTACAAGTTTTATGTTGGATCCATGTCAAGATCTATCCAGGTTCATATGGTTAATGCAATTTATATGTTTTATAATAGATCCAAGTCACGATCTAATTAAACATATGTTCATATGCAAGTTACATGTAAGATCCAAAACTAGATCTATATTTATATGCATGTTTGTAAAGTGGATTTATGCAAGTTCACCTTGTTAGATCTAGTTCACACCTATATGTTAATGTTAAAATTATACATGCTTTGGAATTGGACATGTCATGATTATGTCATATGCTAGTTTATAATTGAGGTTGTGTTCACACATGCCTAGATCTACATATTAACCTGTTTTAGGTTTATGATTATTTAAGTCTAAATTATATGCAAGTTCTTGTGACATGTTAAATTGTATGAATAAAGTTTTATGCAAAATTTACATGTTTGGTTGAATCTATATTATGCATGTTCTCTTCTTTACCTCTTGTTTATAAATTGGGCTAATAGGCGGGCCCAAAGACTTTATGTGATTAATACGAACGAACAAACGGGGGTAACATTGGGATAGTTATAAAATCAAAACATGTTAATAATGTAGGTGGGCCCAAAACCATGTAAATGGTTAAGGTCATGAATGGTATAATTTATACCAATAGTCTTGAACATAATTGAAATATGTGACATGGAACACTTGTAGAAAATTTACATATATAAAATGTAAAAGATGAATATGCCTAACCCGAGGTTAGACTGAGTTGTGGTGTAAACCTGTCCGGAACCGGCCGGCACATCCAGTAACCACAACAATACCTGTCTAATGTGAGAGGTTAGTGCATCAAGCCCAGAAAGACCCGAGGTTAGATTGAGTTGTGGTGTAAAACTGCCCGGAACCGACCGACACATCCAATGACCACAACGATACATGTCTAATGTGAGTGGTTGGTGCTTTAATTAATTAATTAATTAAAGCTCATGAACAATTGTAATGACCCGGAAATCCGGTCCAATTTGAGCTAACTAAATAACACAAGTCCAACCCCAAATTGCACTGGAAACCAGAAAACTAATAGAAAGAAGACAGAGGGTGAGAATAGATAAGATAGAAACTTAGAATAGAAGAAGAAGAAGAAGAAGACAACATCAGAGTAACACGAACCTCACAGCAGAACGAATAACATATAATAGATAACATATCCTTGAAATAAAGGTTTTACTTGAATATACGTATCATTATCAAGTACATCACTTACAACACAGCGGAAATAAACAATAGCTATATGATCTTGAAGCCTCCTGCTCCAGCTCTTCAAGTATCTGTAAATCCCGACTACTTGACTGCCCATACAAAATTGGGCACCCAAGAGTTTAGGGAAAACAAAACAAAATAAACTCCGGGTCAGTCATGGGATTGGTGTGAGTAAAACAGTTTAAAACAGTTCAAGCAGGTAAATGATATCTCATAAGACCACGTCGTATAACAGAACGGGTTTTTTCCCTTATGAGAATCCAAATTATCTTTATATCAAAAACCTTTTGATATTATAATAATGTATATCAACCACAATATAATAATCATCTAGTAGAAACGCTTTCATCTCACGTTACATATATAGTATACAATCAAAATCGCAAGCACGTATTGGGTAATGGATTTCCAACTATGACAAGGTATGGAACCACCTTTCGCTAGTGTACCTCTAGAGAGGAATACACTGGGTTCAACAAGAACATCTTGCAACCCGGCCACACATGACCGACCACTCATTTCGCTTGAGTGTATCGAATGTATATCACCAACGGTTGGGATCAGCAACCATTTCCCGAATGGGACAACATCAACAATAGATTTTTAGAAGTAAATGAAACTCTAGATCAGGTGATTATACACCCTACTTTGGAGCGACCGACTTAGCCATGCTGCCTGCCTGATTTCTATCATTTACCGGTTGATGAGGTTTGAGGTTACGCTTTATCATCACATCAGATTCACTTCGAATGCCACATTGTCAGATCCATCGAAAACAGTACATTATGTGTTAGCTAAAGAAGTTTCCTTCTTCTCTTCCACTCTTGATATGGTTGAAGAAATCAATGTATGTGACCTTTCTGGAAATACCCTGTCAGACATTCATCCATACAAGTCATCCAGGAACAGGATGAACTGAAGGTACTATTCAGTATATCCATCTTAGGCACCGTTATCTAAGATTTATACAACAGCTCTTGCACTTTACTCCGTCTTCAATTATCTTTGGCATATATGATTCGCAACGCTTATGCCAATACAGAGTGGTTCTTTGGATAATAATCCAATCGGTCTCTCCATATTAACAACGTTAAAATGGTCAAAGCTTCGATAGTCTGTGATTTAACCATCAAAGAAAAATAGGTGTGCAAACAACGATATTATTTCCAAATGGAAATTCTATCAATCAATCATCAATCATATATATATATATATATATATTTCCTTATTTTCTATGTTTTAGAAAATATACGTTATTAACACTGGAAAACATTTCCATAGCTTATTTTCTTTTCACTATCCTCCCACAACTATCAGTCACTGACTGTAAACTAGTATGAGAACAATTCCCTAAGTATTAATCCCGAAGGCCGAAACCAACATCAGGTAGACACTTAGAAAACCATTCAATTTACTAATCTCTAGTCAGTTTCTAATTTTGCTTAACTCTATTTGATTAAATCTGGTTGAATCGATTCAATCAACTTGGTTTGATTAACTCATTTGATTTACCCCTTTCGCTAACTCATTTTGATTAACTCCAATCAATTAACTCTATTCGATTAATTCAAATCGATTAACTCCTTTCAGTTCTATTTAACAAATAAATAATTCCTTTTATTCTATTTTTTTAACAAATAAATATTCCCTTTTAAAATATTCTATTTATTCCCTTATTAAATATCCCGTTTTACTCCTATTTATTTCCTAAATAAATAACCTTTATAATCCTATTTATTTATTTCTAAATAAATATCTCCTTTTAACTTTATTTATTTTCTAAATAAATAACTCCTTTTAATCCTATATATAAATGTTTTACAAATATCCCTCTTTCTATTTGGTTTACACATCTCTTCCCTTTATCTTGGTTTTACAAATATATTTCCTCTTCGATTTCATTTGTAAATGGTTTACAAATATTTCTCTTTTGATTTCATATTTATTTCCTAAGTAAATAATCCCTTTATAATGTCTTATTTATTTACCTTAAATAAATAATTCACTTTATAAATATCCCATTTATAAATATCCATTTTATAAAGATTTCCATTTTATAAATATTCCCGTTTATAAAATCTTCCTTGATTTATAAATATTTTATTTTCAAATATCACTTTGAAAATTCCCTTATCAACATTTTGGTATGGTATGTTATTTAACATATAAAACCAATATCGTCCAAACACATATAATCGCCAACAGATTATATATCACATCATATATTCAATTATATGAAACAACAGTATTTTAAATATTGAGGAATCCAGTCGCATCCCTCCAACCTGTTTCCCTGCATCCACAGATGTTACATAATATAATCAACATCACTTTCAGCTCAATATGAAATATTCTGTTAAACAGAATCAAATATAGAAATTCAACTAACTGACTAGCAGTTCAATCAAACAGTCAACACACAGTCAATCAGCCAATTTCTAACAGTTCTAAAAATACAACATGAAATTATAAACTGTTCAGAGTTAGTGAGATTTACTCACTTTGGTAGTCCATCGTTAAAGAACGATAAACTGTTTGTTTGATTTGAATCAAACAATTTATTTCACCGTAACTTCAAACGAGCTCCAATCCACTCCCAGTCAGTTCCATTGTGAAGCTCTCGTTCATACGATCCCAGCGGATCTGACCATTCTAAATTCTGATACAGTGTGATAGAGATATTGAATTTGTAAGTTACCCGGATATTTAAATTTTCATTAACTTAGACAAATAAAAATTCCGGGCCTCACCCCCATCCTTCATCGGCCCAATTTCCCCTTTTTAACCCATTACTCCTGTATACTCCTTTACAGATAACCCAGCCCACTAGGATCCTTCTCCCTCAATACGACTTCTGCACTTCAGATCCCTCACTACTCCACCAAACACTCACGTTTATGAACAAAACCAGGCCCAAGAAGCCTTCTCCCCTAATAACACAACGTGAAAATAAACACTTAGAAATCACACGCACTCAACACCCAACGTTTCAGACAATCGCCACCCTACTTCTCCTTCCAGTACTCACGCGCTCATCTCGTTTTCACCATTGCTCCTCCATCTATTACCAGCCACTCACGTTCTTCCTCAATCAAAGATTTAAATCCCCAGAACCTTCGAACAGCATTTCTCCAACGTCAACCCCAACACAACAGTGCCTTAATGAATCCACAGCAACTCGGCTCCTTCCCGATGACTCTAGTTATACAGTTCATGGCCGAAACTCCCCTCTCACTTGTTGTTCAAACTCACCACTGAGTGCTCACCTCTCCGAACCCTTCTATTCAAACCACCGTTGACTCTAACATCTACCAATCGCAACCTCCTCGCCCTAAAAATCAACCGCAACAAATCCGAGTTCGAACTCAACAAGATTAGCACCAGCATGGAGATCTAGGTCTCAGGAATTCGAATATACATCTCATTCGATTTATAAATTTTTATAGGATTTGTTCGATTTTTATGAAGATGGAAGATTTCGTTTTTCTCGTTCTTTTCGTGGCGGCTGAGAAGAATACGTTTTGATCGGTGAGGAGAATTAGGTTATAAGTGTTAATGGTGGGGTATTTATAAACATTTAAAATATCTAGATATTTCGGACGTGGTGTTTATATGTGTAGTTGGTGCGTGGAGTTTGTTTTGACCACAGGGAAAGAATGAAAAGGGTTTTGGGTGGTGTGCAAAATATAAGGTTAACGTTGTTCTCAAAGCTTTAAAATGAATACGTCATACCCCGATGTACCAAATTTCATTTATGTAAGGACTTCTACGGACTGAAATTAAAATATCGTTGATTTGAGGAACGCGTCACGATCCCAAAAATATAATAATACCGGTAGATTAACTCATATTTTGAAACCTCAAAATGTTGATTTCAATGTGCGAAATACTTCAAATAAAAAGTCGCTTATTAAATTAATTAAAAATTACCATAAAATTATAAAAATAAAATTATCAATATGTCTCAAAAGAACCTTGTCTAAATTCAAACCCGATCTCTAGTTATATTGAATAAACCATTACGGTCGATAAACGATTCTATAGCGACTATTTTAAAGTTTGATTTGGACATATCTCAAAATCTATACGATGAAATCCTGATTTTTCTCTTCCACTAGAAAAATATACTCCACCAGCTCCGTACGTTTCTTGTTTCAAAGAAATCCGATTTAAAACGAATCATGTACATTCAGTTGAAGTTCGAATCGCCAAATTACGAACTACAGCGCCATTTCAAGCTCGATTTTAATTATAATATAATTATACGTTCAAACTGTTGTTCAAATAATATATTTGTTATTCTAATTCAATTCTAAACTGAATTAAATATCACAGATGACCCAGTTCACACCATATCGCCATTTCAGCCAATTCTGATTATTTCAGAATTAAATACATTATTTAATTTATTATTTTAATTAAATATTCACCATTATTTAATTCAACGACCATTAAATCCTTTTAATCACCTTTTAAATAATTAAATTAATTAATTATTATACCGCTGAAAGTGCGGGTCATTACAACAATTAAGCTAGAAATGGTGAGGTTAAGTAACTAAGGAAATACTTAACCAACTTAGCATGTTAACTAGACAAGATTGGTAGGGGTTAAGTCAAACCAAGGACACTTAACCAGTTTAACATGTTGACTAGAAAAACCGTAGTAACGAGGACCCATTTCAGTAGTAACCTGCATGGATGTATCAAGGTTCCCTGAACTAGGCAGGGTGGGGCATGATTACTGGGCTGAATATAAGCGATCAAAAAGGGTGGTGGTTCGGTGCGTCAGTGTAGGTTCCGACGGAGTACGGGCGTGCACGGGCTCCGGAGTGGAAAAAGCAGGCACTGGGCACCAGACGTACACTTGTGCATCTTTGAATCGTGTCAGGGTTGCCATTATAGGACTTGATACACTCTATACTGGAACCAGAACAAGTACTTAAAAATCTCGTGGGGCCGCATGACACCGGGAATACATGGATGCAAGTAGGAGCCGATCAATACATGAATGGGATCACTTTATCATGAACATACATTGCTAGTTAAACAGCTCTTAGTGGGTGCAGAGAAGTAAAAGTGGGTGCGATAGCCAAATCTAGTTAAATCTTACCTTACCTCTTTTTAGGACTACCCTATCCTTGTGGTATCATTCTAAGTTCAGTTTATTCATGTCATAGTCTTTTACTTGTTTACATGCTATTAAATAACTGGGCTTACCAGACTTATGTCTGACCCATTTTCCTTTCGCTTCTTTTCTTCCGTTCCCCCTCCCCCCAGGTCCGCAGGGAGGAAACACTTCTGCTTAGTACAAGTTAGTCAAAGCTTGAAGACCGTAGATGTAAGGCTTGGACTTTCCTTTTTGAGCTATGGCTATGGTCAAGCACTTGTTGGGGATTTATGTCATTTTATTTTCAGTATTGCTTCTTTATATTTTCAAGACAGATGAAAAGTTGTAATAATCTGGAAGGTTGAAACAGTTGTTGAATTGTTGTGTTGAACAAATATTTATGAAATAATATTGATCTTTTTCCATTGCTTAATTTTTCTGCCTTGTAATTTATTAGTATCTTGTACCTTAAAACGCTCCACCGAAGTTAAGGCATTCCCTTTGAGAGTGGCCTTAACGGAGGTGGGGTGTTTCACTTGGTATCAGAGCTAAGGTTTACTAGATCAGATAAGAGTTTTTGAAAACTATCTTTAAAAAGAAGTATAAAGAAACATTTTTCAAGAAAAAATATTATTTTATTTTAAAAGGCATAATCCCCCAAAGCCATATGCACTATCTTTCTATCCTTTGTTTTGAATCTTTCCTTTTTCGTTTCAGCATGTCTAGGAATCTTAACCTTCCAGAGGGTGTACCGATACCTTGCTGGTTCAGGAGGTACCTAGAGGCTAGGGCCAACGACGCGGGCCCAGCAGATATTCCTCCTCCCCCAGCTACAGCGGTTCCTCCTCCTCCTTGTGCAAATGCTTTCTCAAAGATTTGTAGAGACTTTAGAGCCATGGGTGGAAAGGATTTCAAGGGAACTGAATCATTCGTAGAAGCAAGGAACTGGCTCAAAGAAACTGAGGATCTATTCGTTGTCTTCGAGGTGGATGATAGGCAGAAGATACAGTTGGCAGTATGGTTGCTCAAAGACGAAGCTTCCTATTGGTGGGAAGTTACCAACGCTGAAAGACCAATTGAAACATGTATGGATTTCAGAATAAGGTTTGATATGAAATTCCTCTCACAAGCTGAACGAAGTTTACAGCTGGAAAAGTTCTTATCTCTTAAGCAAGGAAGTATGACGGTCAAAGAATACGTCAATCAATTCAATCAGCTAGTCAGATTTGGACTGGAGTTAGTAAACATTCCACATAAGAAGGATCTTCGCTTTGTTAAAGGGTTGAATGAGCCACTACACAGCCTAGCCATGACCCACATACCCATGAGGGCGACTTATGAGAGGTTGGTGGACATGGCACTCTTACATGAGGAAGACAAGGATGGCAAGAATGAGGTGAAGAAGGAAGAGCCTCAAAACAAGAAAGGAGATGGATCTCAGAACAAGAAGGCGGACCCTAAGAAAGGCAGGAAGAATAACAAATCCCACAAAGAAGAGGAAGTGCAATTTCTGTGGCATACCTGGACACTTGGCAAAAGATTGCAGAAAGAAGAAGAGGAAGCTGGGCGCTTGTTTCCAGTGCGGAGATACTGGACACCTGGCTAAGGACTGCCCAAAGAGGCAAGGGCAAGGGCAGAGAGCTGGACCTTCTTCTGGAGGACAAGTTCACGCTCTCACAGCACCTCCGCAAGAACGAGGTAGAAATATTTCTGTCGAGAGTTTAGTTTATTTGTTTGATCATCCTATTCGTACACTATTTGATTCTGGCGCATCACATTCATTTGTATCTGCTGCTTTAGTTGAATCTCTGCACCTAGACACTAGTTTAGTAGAGGATCCCTTGGTTGTTTCAAATCCAATTGGGGGCTCAACTTATTTGTCAATGATTTGTTTGGATTTGGAAATTTCTGTACTAAGTGTGGGGTTTAGATGCAATGCCTATGTTTTGGGCTTCACGGGCTATGGGTTGATTTTAGGCATGGATTGGCTATCAAGTAATGGTGCCATCCTCGATTGTGAAAAGAGAGTGGTTAGACTCATGACTCGCCTTGGTAACACTCTCGAAATTTCTTGTAATCCCTTGAACTCTGTTATGCTTAGCTATCTAGAATCTCTTAATGCGTCTATTGAGAATTTGCAGTCTGTTAGAGTAGTCCGTGAATACCCAGATGTGTATGACGAGGTAAAGGACTTACCTCCGAAGCGGGAGATAGAATTTCGCATATACCTTGTTGATAATGCAAAGCCTGTTGCTTTACCCATTAGGAACATGGCCCCAAGGGAAAGAAAGGAGCTCAGCAAGCAAATTAAAGAGCTGCTTGAAAAGGGATTCATAAGACGGAGTATTTCTGAATGGGGTGCTCCAGTAGTGTTCGCAACTAAAGCGGACGGTTCACTTCGCCTGTGCATTGATTATAGGGAGCTAAACAAGCTGACCAAGAAGAATAGGCACCCACTACCAAGAGTAGATGACTTGTTCGATCAGCTTGTAGGTGCATCGGTTTTCTCCCAATTATATTTAGCTACCGGGTTTCATCAGCTAAGAGGGGCTAAAGATAGCATTGATAAAACCGCGTTCAGAACTCTGGATGGTTTCTTCGAGTGGCTTGTCATGCCTTTCGGCTTGACAAATGCACCCGCTTACTTCGTTGAATTGATGAGCAGGGTGTTCAGGGAGTTCCTCAATAAGTTTGTGGTGGTCTTCGTGGACGATATTTTGATCTTCTCGAAGAGTGAGGAAGAGCATGCTCAGCACTTAAGGGAAGTCATGGATACTCTCCGTGCACATCAGTTGAAAGCCAAATTCTCCAAATGCCATTTCTGGAGAGAAGAAGTTAGATTCCTTAGACATGTGGTGTCCATAGAGGGGTTAGCCATGGACCCCACAAAAGTGGTTGCTGTGCAAGATTGGAAGGTTCCACGAAACGCAACTGAAGTCCGAAGCTTCCTCGGGCTAGCAGGTTTTTACAGAAAATTTATCATGGATTTTGTGAAAATCTCAGCTCCGCTTACAAAGTTGACAAAGAAGAACCTAGCTTTCAATTGGGATTTGGATT
The DNA here is from genome assembly GCA_030737875.1 of Allium sativum. Taxonomy (NCBI): domain Eukaryota; kingdom Viridiplantae; phylum Streptophyta; class Magnoliopsida; order Asparagales; family Amaryllidaceae; genus Allium; species Allium sativum. Next base: position 14,233 of record JASFAX010004219.1, read on the forward strand.
GCGATATTGTTTTCCAATGATTAAAGAGGGCTCTGACAATAGCCCCGGTTCTAACATTGCCATATGGGAGCAAGATGTTTACCGTATACACGGACGCCTGTGGTACGGGACTTGGTGCTGTCTTGATGCAAGAAGGAAAGGTAGTAGCTTATGGAGGCAGACAGTTGAAAGTACAAGAGAAAAACTACCCAACCCACGATCTAGAGTTGGCTGCCATCGTCTTTGCACTTAAGTCTTGGCGCCATTATCTCCTAGGTGAGAAATTTGAATTGTATACTGACCATAAATCGTTGAAGTACCTTTTCTCGCAGAAAGATCTCAACTTGAGGCAGCAAAGATGGATGGAGTTTCTTGCCTCATACGATTTTGAGATTTCCTATACTCCTGGAAAGGGCAATGTAGTGGCAGACGCTTTGAGTAGAAAGAAGCTGACCCTAAGCCCTCTCTTTGTAGAAATAAAAAGCTTGGAGTACATAGCCAACTTTGATTTTAGACTCTCTGTCGATCATGTTGCTGATTTGTTGGCACCACTAGAGGTGTGGCCTACTCTTTTGGACTCAATAGGGACCACACAACGTGAAGACCCTCAGCTAGTTGATATGATAGATAAGCTGATTAGGGGTGAGACTTCTAGTCTCCTCAATAGATACTCCATCGATGATAAGGGTTGGTTGAGGCGGGATGGAAGGCTATGCGTCCCACAAGCAAGGGATTTGGTGAATAAAGTTCTTGAAGAAGCACACCATACCAAGTTGACCATACACACCGGTGGAGACAAAATGTACAAAGATATCAAAAGGGTTTCTTTTGGAATGGCATGAAGAGGGATGTAGCTGAATTCGTTTCTAAGTGCATGATATGCCAACAAGTCAAGGCAGAGCAGAAGAAGCCTGGTGGTTTGCTTCATCCTCTGGAGGTCCCACAGTGGAAGTGGGATAGCATCTCGATGGACTTTATTGATGGGCTGCCTAGGTCAAGAAGATGCAATACCAGTATTTGAGTAATAGTGGACAGGCTCACAAAAAGCGCTCACTTTATACCCATTAAGAGTAGAAGGACCGCCTTATCTCTAGCATCCATATATCTTAAAGTGATAGTTCGACTCCATGGGATACCCTCCAGCATAGTGAGTGACCGAGATCCTATCTTCAAGAGTGAGTTTTGGAAGAGTTTGCAAGAAGCTGTAGGCACACAATTATGCTTAAGCACGGCCTATCACCCTCAAACCGATGGCCAGACGAAAAGAGTGAACAGAGTATTAGAAGACCTTTTGAGACTATGCGTTCTTGACTTTGGAGGTACATAGGAGGATCATTTACCTTTGGTGGAATTCGCGTACAACAATAGCTACCAAGCCACCATAGGCATGGCACCTTTCGAAGCTTTATATGGAAGACCGTGCCGGTCACCAACTTGTTGGTGGGAGTCTACAGACAAGCTCATACTTGGACCAGACATGATAAGAGAAACTTCAGAGAAGGTGGACTTGATACGAAGAAGAATGAAGACTGCCCAAGATAGACAGAAGTCCTACGCAGACAAAAGAAGGACCGACCTTGAGTTTGAGGTTGGAGACAAGGTGTTCCTTAAGGTATCTCTTTTGAGGAATGTTGTTCGCTTTGGATCTGCAGGGAAGTTAGCACCAAGATTTGTAGGGCCGTTTCCTATCATTGAGAAGATTGGAAAGATGGCTTGCAGAGTAGAGCTGCCTGAAAGATTGGCTGGAGTTCATAATGTCTTTCACGTTTCTCACCTACGGAAGTGCCCACATGAGTCTGCGGAAGTTGTTGAACCAAGAATATTAGAGGAAGTAGAAGTAGAGCGAGCGGCGACTATGAGGAGGATTCCAACTCGTATCATGGGAACGGAAGCAAAAAGCTACGCAACCGTGAAGTCAAACTTGTTAAAGTTCAATGGAGCAATGACGAGGAAGACACGACTTGGGAAACTGAGGACAGAATACGCGCAACCTACCCTTTTCTTTTTTAGGGTACATCTTTGATCTCTTTTTCCTTAAGTTTATGCTTGTACCTATCTTTTTCTAAGTATATCTCCTCGGTCCCATCCTTATCCTTAAGAAGAAACCAATGGATGTAAACATGTATTCGAAACATTTTATGATTGATGGTTGCAAGTGGTTGCAAGTGGTTGCTAGTGGTTGCTCGTGGATGCACACACACACACATTAGGTGTTAGATCGGCTCAGTCACTTTTCATATTGCATATGCATATATGTACTTGTATATTATTGAAACTTGATGTATTATCATGTGGACGTTGCATTTGTATGAATGATTGTGCACTCATGTAGAAGTATGATTAGGGATGACTGCATACATAATGGACTCATGGCACCGACATGAATTGCATTAAGGAGGTCAACTGAATTAGTAGACCGCCTGATTTTGCATTAGATAAGAGCATGTACACACACTATGCATATGATCATGAAGCATTAGAAATCTTTTAAGGACAATGGATGCCTGTGTTTGATGGTTGAGTCGATTAATGATTGGATGGTAGGATATACGTTCTTCTCGACTTGAAGATTTCGGGGACAAAATCCTTAAAGGAGGGGAGAATGTAACACCCCGTATTTTCTATTAACGTTGAAGTTACGAATTAAACTATACTTAATTTCAAATGCGAGAATCAAGGGAAACGAGTTAAGCCATTGCGTTCATCTCGAAATTCTGCTTGAGATAGAGTCCAAGTTTGCGAGAATTGGACTCCGTATGAAGAAGTTATGACATTCGGAAGTTTCAGGAAATTCAAACGGTTTAATTTAAATTCAAAATTCAAATCCAGAAGCAAGATTGGGCTGGGCGGGAAATTTCCCGCCCAGGGATCAGGTCGACCAGGGGTCGACCCTAGTATCGACCTCCCCTATACAGGTCGACCTTAGTGTCGACCTGAGGGTCGACCTACCCCCTTCGAGCAGATCTGTTTTTCAGTCAATTTCGACTCACTGCTGAGTCATTATGGCTGAGTTGGCTGTTCTGGATAACTCTATCTTGTCATAATGGTCTTGATTAATTCTGAGATGATCTGATGGCTCCTATTCAATCAAATCTCTATAAAAGCAACCTAATACCTCAACCCTAAATCATATTAAAATTAAACCAAGAGCCATCATGCTGCCATTAGACAACCTAGAGTAGCCGCCACTTGAAGCTAACAAAGAGACGAATCAAAACTAAATTAAAATAAAGATTGTCTACACCAAAGGCGAGCATTTCAACTTCAGAATACAGATTCCAGAAATCAAGATCTCCGTTTTTTGTAAGTGTAGTTATCTTTCAGATGTAAATAAATTTAAGACGTGATTTGATATAAAGTGAAAAATAGAATTATACGATGTTGTATAATATTGACGATGCTAATTCATGTTTGTTTCTTGTGATGATTTTATCATGAATTGTCTTGGAATGTTTGTGGCTTATTGGACTTGGTGTTGGATCTATTAAAAATTAAGAATGAAACTAGCAATATCATATGCAAGTTATATGTTTCATGTTCGGATCTACATATATATGTTTATATGATTAATGCAAGTTGTATGTATTATGTTAGATCCAAGTCAAGATCTACACACACACACACACACACACACACATATATATATATATATATATATATATATATATTCATATGCTTTATGTTAGATCCATATACCTATATACATGTTCATATGTTCATATGCAAGTTACAATTTTTATGTTGGATCCATGTCAAGATCTATCCAGGTTCATATGGTTAATGCAAGTTATATGTTTTATGATAGATCCAAGTCACAATCTAATTTTACATATGTTCATATGCAAGTTACATGTTAGATCCAAAACTAGATCTATATTTATATGCATGTTTATAAAGTGGATTTATGCAAGTTCACCTTGTTAGATCTAGTTCACACCTATATGTTAATGTTAAAATTATATATGCTTTGGAATTGGAAATGTCATGATTATGTCATATGCTAGTTTATAATTGAGGTTATGTTCACACATGCCTAGATCTACATATTAACCTGTTTTAGACTTATGATTATTTAAGTCTAAATTATATGCAAGTACATGTGACATGTTAAATTATATGAATAAAGTTTTATGCAAAATTTACATGTTTGGTTGAATCTATATTACACATGTTCTCTTCTTTACCTCTTATTTATACATTGGGCTAATATGCGAGCCCAATGACTTTATGTGATTAATACGAATGAACAAACGGGGGTAACGTTGGGATAGTTATAAAATCAAAACATGTTAATAATGTAGTTGGGCCCAAAACCATGTAAATGGTTAAGGCCATGAATGGTATAATTTTTACCATTAGTCTTGAACATAATTGAAATATGTGACATGGAACACTTGTAGAAAATTTACATATATAAAATGTAAAAGATGAACATGCCTAACCCGAGGTTAGACTGAGTTGTGGTGTAAACCTACCTGGCACCGACCGGCACATCTAGTAACCACAACAATACCTGTCTAATGTGAGAGGTTAGTGCATCAAGCCCAGAAAGACCTGAGGTTAGACTGAGTTGTGGTGTAAAACTGCTCGGAACCAACCGACACATCCAGTGACCACAACAATACATGTCTAATGTGAGTGGTTGGTGCTTTAATTAATTAATTAATTAAAGCTCATGAACAATCAAGCTAGAAATGGTGAGGTTAAGTAATTGAGGAAACACTTAACCAACTTATCATGTTAACTAGACAAGATTGGTAGGGGTTAAGTCAAACCAAGGACACTTAACAAATTTAACATGTTGACTATAAAAACCCTAGTAACGGGGACCCGTTTCAGCAGTAACCCACATGGATGTATCAAGGTACACTGAACTAGGCAGGGTGGGGAACGATTATTGGGATGAATATAAGCGGTCAAAAAGGGCGGTGGTTCGGTGCGTCAGTGTAGGTTTCGACAGAGTACGGGCGTGCACGGGCTCCAAAGTGGAAAAAGCAGGCACACAGCACCAGGCGTACACTTGTGCATCTTTGAATCGTGTCAGGGTTTCCATTATAGAACTTGATACACTCTATACTGGAACCAACACAAGTACTTAAAAATCTCATGGGGCCGCATGACACCGGGAATACATGGATGCAAGTAGGAGTCGATCAATATATGAATGGGATCACTTTATCATGAACATACATTGCTAGTTAAATAGCTCTTAGTGGGGGCAGAGAAGTAAACGTGGGTGCGATAGCCAAATCTAGTTAAATCTTACCTTACCTCGTTTTAGGACTACCCTATCCTTGTGGTATCATTCTAAGTTCAGTTTATTCATGTCATAGTCTTTTACTTGTTTACATGCTATTAAATAACTGGGCTTACCAGACTTATGTCTGACCCATTTTCCTTTCGCTTCTTTTCTTCCGTTTCCCCCCTAGGTCCGCAGGGAGGAAACACTTCTGCTTAGTCCAAGTTAGTCAAAGCTTGAAGACCGTAGATGTAAGGTTTGGACTTTCCTTTTTGAGCTATGGCTATGGTCAAGCACTTATTGGGGATTTATGTCATTTTATTTTCAGTATTGCTTCTTTATGTTTTCAAGATAGATGAAAAGTTGTAATAATCTGGAAGGTTGAAACAGTTGTTGAATTGTTGTGTTGAACAAATATTTATGAAATAATATTGATCTTTTTCCGTTGCTTAATTTTCTGTCTTGTAATTTATTAGTATCTTGTACCTTAAAACGCTCCACCGAAGTTAAGGCGTTCCCTTTGAGAGTGGCCTAAACGGAGGTGGGGTGTTTCATTTCTGTTCGAGCTGATTGAGTTGCAGGAATGACTTTTGAAGACACTGGTTTTTGGTGATTCACGATGTTTTGGTTTAGGGATTTTGTGAATCGATGTTAAGATTAAGGATCGGTTTTGGGTGAAAGAGGGAAAAAAGAAGGCTGCTTGTTGAAGGAAACGAAAAAAGCTAATTTTATTCCCACACACATTTTTTGTCTCCCGCCTTTCTCGTTGTGTAACGTTCAGTACACGGGGATTCTTAATCAAATAGGGTTGGAAACCGAAAATTGGAGAGCGTTTTAACAAGGGCATGCGGGAACGCTATCCATCATTGCTATCTAAGTCTCATTTTGTTGTAGTGATTGTGTTTTTATATGGCACTTGTTTATTATATACGCGAGTTATTCGGAAACGCTGGGTTTATACCCATTCTGAATAACTGATTCGACGATAAGTCGACGATGAAGACGGTGGTTGAAGACCGGAGGTCTTCACATCGTTTGGATGATTATTGATGTCTTGATTGGGTTGTACATCCAAGACAAGGTAATAAGTGGTGATCGTCTAGACGTACTTGGAGATCGGCTGGATATGCGAGGACCTCCCTGTATTGGACATACGGGACGAGGAATAAGGTGCCTCCGGTTTCGTTCAGACCCCAAACGAACTTGTAAATAGATGTGTGTCTGACATTGGATTTTACTCTGTGTTGATTGATCTCTATTAATATATATATATATATATGGCGGCAGAGAATTTATTATCTTGTTTAACGCCCTTCTCTAAGACGTACGAGCTTCGAGGTTATATATCGATAGACATCAGTCGCATGGCGTGAATTGCCTGTGTGGCATGTTGAGATGCAAATGATCAAGGCTTCTGTTGAAAAACAGGGTCTTGAGGTTGATGATCAAAGCAAGGCTTTAATATAGCATAGCTTTGTGTATAGTGTTAATTCGCGAGCCTCACACCTCGGTATGAGTTAAAAACGGGATAAGGGAACCCAAAGAGGACATGATGTTTCTTTCTAGCTATGTGTGGTGTTGGGGTTTTGCGAGCCCAGACATTTATATTATTTTTACCTTTGTGGTTGTTGGAATGCGAGGCGCCTCCGTTATATCGGTCTCCACGGAGCCGATGGATATAGGTCCTATAGGACCGGGAAACGTTTGTTTAGGAGTAACTAATCCACTAACGTAAGTGTGGACCAGCCTTGGAGGATCCAAGGGTCTACTACGGGGGACCCTGAGGCATTTGCTAGAGTGTCTCGAAGCCAGCGAGGAGTACATCCCTTGCCACGACTCATGATGGAAATCCAATTTCCAATACGTAACATTTCAGTTTTGATTGTAGAGCCTAGTATTGGCGACATGAAAGATGGTACTCATGCCGCCTATGATTGATACATTTATATTTGAAATTGTTTAATACACTATACACTTATAATAGTATCAAAAGGATTTGTTTTAAACGTACCAAGCATGTTTGGCTATTATAAGGGAAAACCCTATCCTCTGGCTTGCGTTGCATTGTGTGATGGGACCTAGGTCTTATAATAGCTACATTTTTCCAAAAAGTGTTGTGTTGTTAGTTTTATGCACTGGTATTCTTGGGAGGAAACTCGTTCCGTGTTATACGGCGTGGTCCCTTGATTTACTTTATTTTTAAAGTGAAGATTTAATAACTGTTTTAGTTCTCACACTAGTCACATGACTGACCATAAGTTTATTGGTTTAACCTAAACTCTGGGTGCCCCTATTTTCCACACGGGAAGCTAGTAGTTTTGGTTTTGCAGATTTATATTCATAGGATCCTGGTTTATAGCTGGAATGATATTCGGAAAGCTCTGTATCCGTGTATTTGTTTCGGTTGTATTATGTATTATTTTTCCGCTGCATTGTAATTTGTAAATCTCTGATATTTATCAAATGTATATTATTTGTTCATACTCTGTATATTCTTGTACTCTGATGTAAATTGTTGTAATAGCATTGAAATGTTCTTCTGTTTGTGTTCTGATTTGTCATGTTCTCATTACAATTCGGTCTTTCCTTTACCGGGGAAGTTTGGGTCGTGTCAGGGGGCATAGTCCCGAGATTCCTGGCCCTTAGTAGTAGATGTGTAGAGTGTATGTTTTCCTGTTTTAGTTGAAGAACTAGAAGACTTATTTGGAAACTGAACTTAGATCATAGGATTAAGTTAAATAAGCTAAGAAAAGAGTAAAGGCATAACTAAAAAGGAAACAACAAATTCAGTAAAGAAACAAACATCATAGTTAAAGAAAGGCGGAAAATTATGAGAAATGATGAATAAGTGTAAAATTTCCAAGATAAGACGAAAAAGAAAAGCTGCAACAAAGAGAATTTTCTTACATGGGCTATGCTTGGATAGGAAAATAAAGAATCTTTATAGATAGTTACATAATATCCAAATACGGTTGGAAAAAGGTACATAAAAGAAAATAGAATATGTGAAGTTTTCCATTTTTCACCTTTTTGTAACATAAGAAATCGAATTTAGAAAATTAGATTTATCTAAAATTCGAAAAATAATGTTGCTTGGTAGGGTTTTGGATGCAAAAATTAGATGAACTACCCTCTTCCTCAGTAAGAGTGTAGGAAAATTTGGATGAAAAAGTATTTTTGATCTTCAAAATATTGCATTCATGTAGAACTGCTAGCATATTTAGGATGTGAGCATCATATTTTAAAAGGATGTTTGAAAAACTTGCATACACATAGGAGGTACTGTTTAGGCATACATTATTATTTTATATTTCACTTTGCATGCACAATGTTTGCAAAAATTTGATCCACACATGATGAATGTATATTATGCGAGGGGTTAACTGATTTTTACCCTTATCAAATTTTGGATATGAAATTTTCTAAGGGTGGAAGAATATAACACCCCACATTTTGTAACTATTAACTAATGCATATGTGTTTATATATGCATAATCATAAACATTTAAACGAAAAATATAATAATGACAATATATAATTGCATGTAATTAATACATGCACTGAAAAAGAAGAAAAAGATCAATGTAAATAAAAATGTAATGCACACATTAAAAGAAAGAAAGGATTGGTTGCATGCGGTATAAATATGTTGCATGCACTGATTATGCATTAATAATAAAAGAGAAATAAAAGAAAAAGATCAATGCAATGGGTTAAATGAAATATTGTAACAAATATGAAAAAGAGAAGTAAGAAGAGAACAATAATTACCATTATTCTAAGCCTTGTTAACAATAGCTTTAGTTATACAGTTGGTTAGAGCATGTGGCCTGCATACTAGAGGTATAGAGTTCGATCCCCACTGGCATCATATTTTTGTTTTAAGGGAATGGCTAAAATTAACACATGTTCTAAAGAGAAAATATGCATAAAAAAACATATAAGGGAAAAAAATATACAAATAAGGAAGTAAAGAAAATATATGTATATATATACGAGAGTATATATGTATATATGTGTAGAAATACATATATACAAGAGATAGAGTTCAAGATAAGGCTGCAATCAAAGAAATATGGTAAGAATCAAATAACTGTGCAACACCGTTTGAATTTTGAAATAAAAGTTGTGTGTATATATATACGTGTAAAATGGTCTTTAGAAGATTTGTATACGTATAGGAATGATTACATGTGAATATAACAGTTAAATAAATTCCAGAAATTCAAACATTCGAAAATCAAACTTCTGTGCCAAACAGCTCGTGGGCCATAGGGAGTCGACAACCCTGTATGGGGGTCGACACTAGGGTCAACACCGAGGTCGACGCCCTTGTAGGGGGGTCGACACCCCACTAGATCCGGCTAGATTCATCTGCGAACCTGGGATGTTTTCTTAACTGGGTTCAATGCTGACTCAGCTCTACGTGTATGATAAGATCCTAAACACCTATTAATAGGCTAGCAGAGCCTAGCCTAAATCTCATATTCTCTGAGACAACGTCTAAGCTCTGCCATTCTTCCTCCTCCTCAAATCTCTTCAGAAAAATAGAATAATTATTTTAGGAAAATTTTGAATCAAGATATGGAGGAAAAGAATGAATATTAATAAGAAGATGTTCAGAATCATATCTAAAGTAAGGTAATTTCTTAGATCTGGTCTATTACAATTTTCTCCTCTTTCTTCCCTTTTTCTTTTAGTAAGAATTGTGGATCCATGGTTGCTAGGTTCTAAATTTAGTGAGGAGGACCATGGAATACTATATTTGGACCAGATTCAGGATTTGGAAAACAAATTAGGTGAGTGAATTTAAGTTATATCATTTTTGATAATGATATATTATTGTTTGACATTCCCCGTTAATATGCAATGTAAATCTGCTAGAATGATTAAAGTGAGGAAATGCTAATATGACATGTTGAAGTAATAATGTGTTAAAATATTAATATGTTGGAAAATTCATATGTTGAAACGCTTAATATGCTGAAATGTTCATATGTTGAAATGTAAACTTGTTGAAATATGTGTAGCGATTACTGTTGTATACATACATGTTCTAATTACATGATTAACTTGTGATATTTATGTATTTGAACCTATAATTGTAGAAACGGGAATAATTACATGATTTGACAATTACATGTACTTTGAGATGAAGTTAATTATATGTTAGGAAGAACATGCGACATGAAATTAAGATAATGGACTTAATATGAAATTAAGCATGACATGTAAAAGTAGATTACAATGAAATTTGGAAGAAGAAACATGCTTAGAAATACAGTAAATAGAAAACTGTAACTTCACTTAGACACATGGTTAAATTCAACTTGTGGTAGAAGTCTTCCCGGAATCGCCCGGCAAATCCAGCGTCCACAAGTTGTTAATTTAATTTGAGAGGTCTAGTGCGTAAATAAACATGTAATGGTGCTAAGACACGAGGTTAAATCAACTTGTGGAAGAAGTCTGCCCGGAACCGCCTAGCAAATCCAGCATCCATAAGTGGTGGGCTTAATGTGAGAGGTCTAGTACGTAAACATACATATATAAATATATGTATATAAAAGGATATAAATAAATGACACTGATTGTGACTGATGGAAATGAATAAGGAAATGAATGAAAGATAATTACAACGGTAAAGGAAGTGGAATGAACCGGGAATGATAATAACCTATTATAAATAAGTTACATTAATGAGAATGTTATATAATAGGTAGGCTTGTCGTAAGGACAACCGAAAATTATAACTTAGGTTATAATAAAAGATAAAGAAAATGGAATAACTTATGTAATGACATAAGTTGTATTTAATTGTAAATTAAGTTATTTGTAAGAACGAGAATCTGAAATCTACGAATTAGGACAACATAAGTTATATTTATGGAAAGGAAACTTATCAGTAAACCATAGTTAAGAGAACTAAGTTAATAAGTTAGCAACGATAAGTGGTAGTGACAGTTTGAGATGGAATTATGATTTATTATGAAAGAATGAGGCAAACTTATGAAATGAAATAAGTTATATCTAATCATAAATAATGAGTGACATGTTAAACAGAAAACATGTGAATTGAGATATACTTAATTACATATTAAGTAGAATGTATTATTGTAACGATGAAATCAAGCAATAATATAAAGGGATTGTGGATTAAAGACCTTGGATCACAATCTAGAGAATAACATGTTGTGGGATTATTAATAAACCTAAATGGGTTAAGTTATATACCTAAAATTAATAAGCAAGAGGAACCTGGTAACTTGAATAAGAATTCAATGTGAATAACAAAGTTAGATGAAAACCTAAGTAGGTAGAGAAAGCGCATAATTGAATGTTTTGACATAAGGTCTAATAACACATTAAACTTGGACCAGTCCATATGTTTGAGGGTGAATAACCCAACGGGGTAGATCATCGTGGTGTCATGAGGCACGAGGAGAGCGCACTTTCATCTGATTATTCTATCGGCTTCGAAGGATTAGAATGGGAAGCACGTGGCTTCCTGGGACATGGAAGGTGTCCTTGGTAGTCCCCTGTGGTGGTGTAGTGTTCGGGATGTGCTTACAGAGGTTGGGTCTGCGCATAAGTACCCGGTGAGTAGCCTTGACTACAAAAGTAGCTTTGCAGTCAGGAAGCTGTGACGAGGTGACACTAGGGTGATTCGGCGATTGCCTCAATAGAGAGGTAGGGGTCACGACCAATAAGGATAATAAATCGTCGGGTTCCCGTTATCGGCAGCCAGTGGGATGCAAAAAGACTAGAGCTAAACCCAAGATGCCATCCACCTTTAACTATTGAGGAATGGTGGTTGAGGGAAGACGCCAACTGGATGTTTAGATTGTTTGTTAGGGGAAAGTCACTTAGCTCTTATAGGCTTTACTAGTTGAGGGAGGGGCCGAGGTGGGGCCACAGCCATCATGAAAAATAGACCTGAAGGATATCTATATTTTGAGGATCTTAAAGACGGGACTGTACAGATATGGAAAAGCTCCCGACCGAATTCCGTATTTCTTGTATAGCCCTACCACGGAACTCGTTGCACATTAGAGGTTATGTGCGGTTAAGGAATCGAATACGATTGACGATACATATGTGAAGTCTAGATACATGCATGTGTGCTCTGGGTGGTGTATCGTAGACTTGAGGGCATTACTCTGTAATGGAATCTGATTCGATCGAAGGTGGTAGCACGTACGCTTACGTTGCGTAGTAATGGAAAATGTATGCGGAACGCAACATTGTTATATAGAGATCCGTACGTCACTCCGACGTAGGATGAGTGACCGCGTACATTTCTGTGGCATTACGGTGGAGACCGTGCGAGTGGGGTACCATGGAGTGTACCTTAATATTGGGGGTAGCTACATATATATTTTATTAGGCTAATCCACTGGGGAGCAAATGGGTACGACATGTGTGTAAGCCTTGAATGTTGTTAACCCAAGTAACCTAATAAATAAGAAAATGTTATTGACCGGTATATGTAGGGTTATACAAAATGTATAGTTTAAATCCAGTCACCAGGGCCTGTGTTCTGACCCCCTCCTCGTCACATACTCGCAGGTTAGACTTATGGCTGAGATATGATGGCTTTGAGTACTGGTTAGGCAGTATTATAATTTGGATAAGGCTATATTTTGATTATATTACATTTTATCCATTCCGCTGTGAGATATTTTCTGAGCTCTAATATATTTTATATCCCTGTCTTTTCTATAAGATACCAGAGCAACCAATACGAGTTTTGATGGATTAGAATTTTGAAAAAATATTCGGTCTGTCGGATTTCAGGTTGTTACAACGAGAAAATAAAAATATAATTGAATGTGATATGTTCAAACCAAAAGGGGATTAGGCAAAAGTGCTAATTAGAGAATAAATTAGCGAATTGTGTTAAAAACGATTGGATTGACTTGAAATAAATTAGGAATGGTTAAATATATGTTAAACAGGTATGGAATGAAGCTAATGGATGAAATAAATTGAATACCCGACAAAAGAGGTACATTTTTAATTCAGTATGAGTTTTTTGAGCCTATTTGGAAAGCCACTTGGCTTTTCGATTTTCTTTTTGAATGGAAAGGTCCTAGGGAGCGATTTCTAGTTGTATCGATTGAGTCAAGGAGACGCTGGAGAAATTTTCCGAAAATTTAAGAAGACAGAAAATTTAAAGTAAAATTTGATAATTAAAATCGATAAATCGATTACATATAGAATTTGGAACCAAATTGGTTAATAAAATTTAACGTATTGTAATAGACGTTTTGCATTAAAAAGAGAAAAGCATGGACTATAATATTGTTGTTATATTAAATGATTTTTGAAAGGGAAACGATTACGATTGAATACCTTATTTAAAATATAGTTAGTTGAATGCAGTATTTGGGTAGTTGTAATGATGTTTTACATAACATTCGTTTTAACCTAAGTAAATATTATTTGGAAACATTTTCCAAATAAAATGAGGAATATTTTCTAAGTATAGAAAATGATTGAGTTTATGGAAGAGACAAGTCTTTGGAAATGTTTTCCAACTAAATAGAAGATATTTTGTAAGTATAGAAAATAAAAGAATGTGGAATATGCAAATGTTTTTCAAGTATAGTGAAAATCCAAAGTGGGTGTGAGAAATATTTCGGTAAGGAGATTTGATAAATGAATATTTAGAAGAATCTAATTAATGAAATATTAATTAAAAGGGCTCAGTGATTGGTTGATAGTGTTTCCTTTTGGGAATAAGATCTTTGGATCAACGGTTGATTCTTTGATAGTTGAATAACCGACTAATGAAGTGTTAGTTAACTAAATGTTATCGCTGTCAATATGGAGAGATCGGTTGGATTTGTTATCTGAAAACCACTCCGTATTGGCATAAGCATTAGAAATCATATTATTTTGAAGATAATCGAAGATGGAGTAAAGTGCAAGGGCTATTCTCCTAATCCTAGGTTTAAATTGCCTAAGAAGATTGATGGGATGGTGCCTTCGGTTTGTCCAGTCAGAGGACAACGTAAATGGACGAATGTTTGAAAGAGTATTCCTAGATGGTCACGTACATTGATTTCTTCAAACGTACCATAGTTGGTGGCGGAGAAGGAAATTTATGTTAGCTTAAGAACCAGAGTGTAACGACCCGCCATTTTGACCATGCCGAATCGACAAAACATGTCAACTCGAAACGTCCAAAACAACAGATTGTTATTAGCTTCTAGGGTAAATAGAATAGATCACAAAATCACATATCACAGACACAGATACAGAGCAATATAACATATCGCAGTGGAAATAAATAATACAATAGTAATTCATGAAGCTACTAGATAAAATTTTACATTAGAGTTTACATAAATAATACAGCGGAAGACTAATACAGTAAATGAAAGATAACTAAAAAAACAGAAATGACAAGAATAGCTAGAACTGGATCAACTGAACAGGTAGATATAGATGAGAAAAAATCCAACATAAGCTCCAACTCCAAGAGTGAATCTCGAAACTGTAATACTCGATCTGACCCGAGCAATAATGCAAAACAAAACAACTCGGATCAGGACTAACATTCTCATGGAAGTAAATCAACACAAATGAAATGTTCGATGAAATGCAATCAGTAACTTAGAGGATGTTTGGGATCATCATTCTCTAAGGATCCGTCAAACTAATACTATATAGTATAATACGCTATATACAATAGTGTCTATCAATAAAGTAAAATATCAAAATAGTGTAAGCGGGATTACCATGATTACCCTTACGCCGTTTATATATTCCCATAGTATATACAGTACCGTAATTCCTCCGTAAACTGGAGGTTGATCAGAGGGCACTCCATATAAAACAGTACAAAACAAAATCGTAGTGGGCTCGTATAAGGCATGTGACAAGGCACGCAAGGAATGCCAGGGTGGATTCACCGTTTGCAGAGCCGGACTGGTGGTAACGCATAGTAGCTACTACCGCCCACCTCGATACACACTCCCATAATCAAAAGGGCCCAAATCGAATCTCAACAGTAATAGAATAATATCGAAGAAGTGTACTCGATAAGAGGTATGACCTCACTTGGTCCGTGCATAGCTCTTATTTTAGCCACATCAAGCTGACTCAAGGTAGTCAGGGTCTTAATTAATATGAAATAAAATAAAATTGAGTCGTTCGCCAAATCATCCCCTTCATTCTGGAACTCCACCGCGTACACAGTTGTTAAAGTGGTTTTTGGTATTAGCAGAGAGTATGACAATAGCCGATCCCGATCTCTTTAACAACCAATCGTTTACGTTTTTCAATAGTGGTCATTATTTTATAAATCACTTTATAAAACAGTTTATACAAAATCTTATCTTCGAATTCGAAATCAAAATTTAATATCTAACTTCGATTATATTAAAATTTTGAAAATAACTAACTTATATCGCTTAAATCAAATCGATTTGGAAAACAATATCGTAAAGATCTCAAATATATTATAAAATAATACTGTAACATATAACTTCGATTATAATTTCCGAAAGTATTCGCATAACGAATCCCAAATTCAAAAATCGACTTATATTTAAGTTATACCTTAAATAGCTCAATTTCCATTTAAATCGATACAAAATATTACTTTTATAATACTTTTGGTTTGGTTTATATTCATCAAAACTCAAGTTCGAATCATTCAATTGTTTCAAGTTTACTATTATAAGATATTGTTTTAAATCGATTTATCAAGTCCAATATTTCGGTTCAAATTCAGTACATACACTTTAAATCAAAATCTCATATTTCACTTATAATTCAAAACAAATCATGTCATACTTTACAACTTAAATCATAAATCCAATTTCATTATTTAAAATTCGAATCAAACTCTTATATTTCAAATTTGACAAATCATATCTTATTTACTCAAGTCGTACAAATTCCATATTGTAAAAATTCAAACCATAAGTTTAAAACCACTTGTAAATTCGATTTCACCAATTTCGTAATTCAACTAAACGATTATGAGAACCAACTTCATATATAACATTACATAGTCTAATTTACATTTAGTCACATTAAGTTCAATTCAATTTGAATTCAAATCTATATCTCATATGAGTTCAATGTTAAAATCAAATATCGTTATTTCAAATTCCAACCTCGACTTAAGTCACAAAATCTTACATAAACCAACTTTGAGTTTAAAGTTTACAAAATATATATAAAGATAATTTAATTTTGAAAATATATATATATATATAAGTTTTAAAAAAATTCTAATAATAATTAGAAAATAGAATATAAACATATATAAAATTTAAAATAATATAAAATAGGTTTAAAGAAAATATTATTATACAAAAGTTAAAAATTCTTTTATAAAAATATAAAATCTTAAATTATTATTTAAACTCAAAATTTCCAAATTACTTTATTACGAAAACATGACCAACGATGTCCGTATTTAAATTTCTACCCTATGTGTAATAACCCGCAAAATCTGGGCCAGTTTTTTTTTTTTGGCAATTTTAACGAATTTTGAACATTTAAAATGAATTATTTTAAATAATTAAAATCAAACGATAGATACCATAGTTTTATAAAATATTTTACATAACAAAAATAGTCGTGTGTTGACAGTACTCATGTGTTGAGATTAGTCGTATGTTGGAAGAAATATAGATTCATGTGTTGAATAGAATAAATAATCATTTGTTGAATAGAATAAAGAAGTTTTTGAAAAATATAAAGCCGTGTGGATTAGAGATGCGCTATTTTGACGTGAACGATATTTATATCGATTTTATTCGTTTTACAATGAATATTGAAAAGTGATTTCAAAATCTAATATTTTGAAATGAAATTCAAATTGAATTAGATAAAAATTCAAATAGAAATTTTATTGAATCAATTTGAAAAGAATTCGAATTGAATAGAAAATGAATTCGATTCGAATTGAAATGAATTCGATTCGAATTGAATAGAAAACGAATTAGAATTTGAATCGAATAGAAAGTGAATTTGAATTCGAATTGAATAGAAATGAATTCAAATTGAATTAAATTGAATTAAAAACGAATTGAAATCGTTTTGAATGAAATTTAGAACGAACTGAAATTGAGTTGAAATCAATTTGAAATGAATTCGAATTGAAGTAAATAGAAGGTAAATTCAAATTGAATTGAAACGAATTAGAATTTGAATTGAATTGAAACGAATTTGAATTCGAATTAAATAAAATTGAAATGAATTCGAGTTGAATTGAAATCAAATCGATTTGAAATTGAATATAGTGTTGAAATGGTTTTGAAAACGAATTTAAAACGATTTATAAAATACGTTTTAAAAAGGAAATCGACGAAATATATATAATATATATATATATATATATTATATATATAATGGCCTGAATAGAACGCGCCCGGCGGCAGTTCGTGAATTTCGATCATTAACTTCGAATTGACGTTGCGGGAGATCCGACCGTCGGATTCTCCTAAAACCGGAACCGTTGGGTTCGTATCGAAAAGAGCTTTCCAATGAATATTAGAAATTTGAAATCTAACAATTGGATTTGGAGTTATGTCCAAATCAAATTCGAAAAAGGTCGCTGTGAGTGCAGTTCGATGGCCGTTGTTGGAAATCGACTGTACGGGCCTTGATAAAATTATTAAAAATATCTATAATTTGTGTAAAATCATAATATATGGATTGGAAAGAATTGAGCTGGAGAATTCCACATTTGAAAAGATAAAAATAGATTTTTATCGAAATGAACTAGTTTTGAACTAGAATTAAAATCAATTTATTTTTGACATAAATAAATTGAATTTGAAAGTGATTTTAAAAATAATCAATATTCCCAATACGTGGATTGGACTGGAGTTGAATCGAAATTATCTTCGGGATATTTCGAAGTTGGATTTCGTGACTATACAGATATTGTTATGGGAATTTGAAAGATATATATTTATATCGTTATTTCCAATACGGCATTTGTTAATCGTAGAATTTGATATTGAATATAAGCCGATATATTTTCTATTCAGAGCCTTGTATTGAATATCAAATGTGATTTGGGTTTGTCGTGAATGGTGTCTTCACTAACACTGTTCTTGAACCCAGTTGAGAAAAGATTAAATCTTTTTATTTAGATTTAATGAAGTGTACCAATTCAATAATATTTAATTGAAATTGAATTGATATTGATTTTTGGGTTTATCGTGAACAGTGTTTTAAATAACACTCGTTCTTTAACCCGATAATTAATGGAATGTGACTTTGGGTTTATCGTGAAACATGTTTTAAATGACACGGATTCTTTAACCCAGTTAACGATTAAAACTAAGTGGAGTTTTAATGAATCTTTAATTAGATTGAAATGATCGAGAATGGAGTATCACCAGTTTTGCTCCAGGCGATAGTTAAATCTTTAATTAGATTTGAACGTGAAATGGTAATTAATTTTACCGATAACACCGTGGTGTTAGATATGGAGTATTACCAGTTTGCTCCATGGGATATATAGGTTAGGATTGGGAAATAAAATAAATAATTACTTCGGTGTGGTTCGCTAATCCCGACTAGTTTGGAAAACCATAAAATGGTTTGAAATGATATCCAAAGGAAGATTATAGGATAAACTTAGAAGAATTTATCTTGGATAAAATTAATGGGAACATTTCCCTAAGAATGTGTTTTTGTGAATAAAAGAATATTCTGAATTGGAATGAGGCGTTTGTTGTGTTTGTGTAACATTCGTTTATTATATACGTGGGTTGTTCAGAAAGGCCGGGTTTATACCCATTCTGAATAACCGATTCGACGAGATGTCGAAGATGAAAACGGTGGTTGAAGACCGGAAGTCTTCACATCGTTTGGGTGATTACTGATGATCTTGATTGGGCTGTACACCCAGGATGAGGGAATCAGTTGGTGATCGTCCAGACGTACCTGGAGATGGATGGATATGCGAGGAAAGTGCCTCCGGTTTCGTTCAGACCCAGAACGAACTTGTAAATGGATTGTGTGTCTGACATTGGATTTTATTCTGTGTTGATTGATCTCTATTAAATATACATCTGTTTGGCGGTGGAGAATTTATTCTCTTGCTTAACGCCCTTCTCTGAGACGTACGAGCTCAGAGGTTGTATATCGATGGACATCAGTCGCATGGAGTGAATTGCCAATGTGGCACGCGTAAGTGGCAATTGATCAAGGCTTCTGTTGAAAAGCAAAGTCTTGTGGTTGATGATCAAAGCATGGTCTGTGTGACGTAGCTTTGTGTATAACGTGGATTCGCGAGCCTCACACCTCGGTATGAGTCAAAAACGGGATACGGACCCAAGGAGTGCACGACGTTTCTTTCTAGCTAGGGTGGTGTCAGTGACCTACCAGCCCTGACATTTATATACTTTTCACCTGTGTGGTTGTTGGATACGAGGCGCCTCGGATATAGGTCTGTAAGGACAGGGAAACGTGTGTTCAGGAATAATTAATCCTCAAAAGTAAGAGAGGACCGGCCTTGGAGGTTCCAAAGGATCAGAGTGGGGTCCTGAGGCATTGCTAGAGTGTCTCGAACGCGGAGTGGAGCTTGCCCCTTGCCTCGACTCATGACGGAAATCCAATTTCCAATACGTGATAGCGCGGTTTTATTTGTAGAACCTAGTATGGCGACATAGTGGTATGGGTCATTCATGCCGCCTATGATTGATATTTATGATTGAAATTGTTTTGACACTATACACCTATAATAGTATCAAATAAGGTGGTTTAAACGTATCAAGCATGCTTTGGCTGTTATAAGGTAAAAACCCTATCCTCCGGCTTGCGTTGCATTGTGTGATGGGACCTGGGTCTTATAACAGCTTCATCTTACTTTATTTAGCATTGCGCTGTTTGTTCTATGCACTAGTATTCTTGGGAGGAAACCCGTTCCGTGTTATACGGCGTGGTCCCTTGAATCACTATCTTTAAAATAAAGATTAATAACTGTTTTTGTTCTCACACCAGTCACATGACTGGCCTGGAGTTTATTGTTTTAACCTAAACTCTGGGTGCCCCTATTTTCCACACGGGCAGCTAGTAGTTTTGGTTTTGCAGATTTATATCCACAGGGTCCTGATTTACAGCTGGAACGATGCTCGGAAAGCTCTGTATCCGTGTATCACTTTCAGTTGTGTTTTGTATATTTTTCCGCTGCTATGTAATTTATTGTAATCTCTGATATTTATTGAATGTAATTTATTCATTTGTACTCTGTATATTCTTGTATCTGATGGAATTGTTGTAATAACAATGAAATGTTCTTCCGTCTGCGTTCTATTTTGTCTTGTCCTCAATTCTATCCGTGCTTTCCCTCACGGGGAAGTTACGGGTTCTTACACTATGGTCAAGTGATACGTATATTTATCATTTCAACCCGTAATTTATAAAATTTCTACGGGTCTATCATTTCAACCCGCGATCCCAAATTTAGTAAAAATCGTTCAGGTCTATCATTTCAACCCATAACGATTTTTCCCTATTCTAATGTTCGTTCGGGTATGTATCATTTCAACCCTTAGTGATTTTTCCTAAACTAGCTTAGGGTATCAACAATCACAACAACAATCACATAACAACAATTACAACATATATATCATCAGTGCTACTACGTGTCATATAAATGTATCGTGTCACATATGAAATGTGCATATATATCAGAGCAAACAATTTCTATCAGCAATCCTATACATTTCATATAACAGCTCATTATTGATCTAACATTCGTGAAAAATGTAAGCTAGGTGTGAGATAAACTCACCATTCGTGGTACAGATTGGAGATAAAAGATAGGCTGGCATCAAATGAACGAACGACTTCCAGGCAAGATTCAGAATGGATCCAACTCGATTGATCGCTCGATATTATTTATTATAATAGGAAGGTGTTTAGGAAATTTGTTGACAGATCGGTACGGTTATCGGGTATAGGACGGTTTGGCTATTGGCTTGGAACAGTTTACGGACTCAACACCAAATTTTATTTCAAAAATAAACACAATAAATTCATTTACAAAATATTATATTATAAATATTTTCCATATATATAACACACGGTAGAAATTATATTATATATGTACATTTTTAAGATCACACCCAAAACAAAATGACACAACATATAAATCACACACAAACACAACACAGTACACTAAACCATACATATACTCACGCCAGCACAAAGCACACAAGGTAATACACACACACACACACACCATGCCACAGTACACATACAACAGTGCACACGCACGCTAACACTCACGCAAGGAAGAAGGAACAAGGGGTCGAAGTGGTTAATGGCTTGGCTAAGTTCGTCAGAAGAGGAGCGTCACTGCATAGGATCGGGACAGCTGGGAAGTTCGTCAGGCAAGTGGACGGAGCTGCGATCATGAGCGAACAAGATGATCGGGACAACGGGCGTGGAGGACAAGTCGGATGGATTGGAAATGGACTTGGGGTTTGACTTGGCCATGGCTGAGGGAATGGACGCGGCTTCTGATGACAAAGCTTGAGTTGGCGGCTGTTGGAGCTTGGTTGGGAGGGTGGCGGTCTTGGGCTTCGACGCGGTTTCAGACGAGCAGGTGAGAGGCGGACTTTGGGAGCTGACGATGGATGGAAGGGGCGATGCAAAGGGAAGTTTGTGATCGAAGAGGCTGTTAGGTGCGGAACCAAGGCTGGAGGGGCGAGCAGTTTTTCCTTTTTTTTTTTACATAGGAGCAAATTGGAAGAAGTATATAAAAGGAGAAGAAGAATTGGTTGCGGAAGAGATCTGGTGGCTGAAGAAAAGTGGGTTGAACTATTCTTCAAAATGGATCCGCAGCTTTAGTTGTTTTTTTTTCAAAGAAGAAGAAGAACATGGGAGAAAGAGAGAGAGACTTGCAGATTTATTTAACATGAGATGAAGTGGAGAGAAAAGTGGTGAACGGTGGAATAGTAAAAAGATAGGGGTACGTGTACACGTTATTGTCATTCATGAAATAAAAGAAAATTTGAATGTTTCCATTGCAGCAGCTACGGTTAGGGAATATAAAGTGATTATATTTTTTTTAAAATGCAAACCGCACGTATGGCATGGAAAGCCAAGTAACGGTGCAAAGAATGGTAAAAGTTGCATACAACATGCATGCATGGCTGACATTGGAATTGTAGAAGAGAGGCATGGTATAAACATGACATAACATATGCATTAAAAGGAAGGTTGGAAATGAGGTGTACGCATGCGCACATATACAATGAAAATGAAATGGACTTGCATGCATGAAATGAGTTGAAGTTTAACACTAAATGTTCCCATTCACTATATTAAAAAAAAATTTGTTAGGTGGTTTAGTAAAATAAAAAGACGGGTTTTGCAGACCCAAAATGGTTAGAAAAGTATGTAAGATCGAAAAAAGGACACATCGAACTCAGATGGCTCTGTTTCAAAAATGAACTATGTAAACATTTTCACAATTTCAGCGCGAACCGAACACCGAAACTGACAAATGAATATATTGTGGTAATCAGCGCGATGAGACAGAAACAATGGTATGAAATTTGCAGTGTCAGGATGCTCCGTTCAAAAGCACGTTACAGACCTCTTTGACGTAAAAATGCAGACGGAAAACGGAGGTCAAAACGTCCGATTTTCGCGAAACGAATTTCGCCGTCGGATTTGTGACAACGAATAGAATATTTTTCATGTTTGTCCGAACTGGTTTTGGAGAAATTTTAAAATCGCTAAAATTTGATCTGTTATGCGCAGCTTTGCACTGAAAATTGCACGATCGACAAACATTCAAAATTTTCGATGAAATTTTCACCACTGCTATATCTCGCTGTACGTAATTTAAATTTCAAATTCCCGTTATGAAAAATTATAGAATATTTTCAAAATAAAAATTTCAATTTAAATCGGAATATAAATCGTTGGAAATAACGGGTTGTTACACAGAGTATTTTTTAGGACGTCAATTAGTGATTTGACGGATCTGACGTTGTGGTATTCAAAGTGAATGATGCTGTAATGTTCTAAAAGTAAGACGTAGCCTCAGACCTAATCAATCGGGAAATGACAAAAACTGGGCAGGCAGCATGGCTATGTGGGCCATATCCATTAGGAAGTATTATCTCCTGATCTAAAATTCAATTTCTTATTATTTTATCGCTGATGCATGCATTCGGTAATGGTTGTTGACCACAACCGTTAGTGATATACATTCGATACACTCAAGTTGAATAAGTGGTCGGTCATGTGTGGCCGGGTTGCAAGATTTTCTTGTTGAACCCTGTGTAGTCCTCTCTAGAGATACACTATCGGAAGGTGGTCTCATACCATATCATAGTTGGAAATCAATTTTAAAATAAGTGCCTAGTGATTTTTGATTATACTATGTATGTGGAGTATGAGATGCAAGCATTCTGCTAGATTGTTATTTATTTGATTTAGACATTCTTATAATATCAAAATAGTACAAGAAATGTTTTAGGTTATCGTAAGGTAAAAACCATCCATGTTTATGTGTGGATCAGTCTTACGATTATCTTTTCTTTCAAAAGTATTTTGAAAGGTAAAACAAGTGATTGGAGTTTACTGACACCAGTCCCTTGATTGACCTAGATTTTATTTTGTTTCGTTTTACCCTAAACTCTTGGGTGCCTAAATTTGTACGGGAACTCAAGTAGTTCAGGTGTTTAAATATAACCTTGGAGAAGACTGGATCAGGAGACTTCACCATTAGTTATTAGAGTTTATTTCCTCTATGTTGTACAAGTGATGTACTTTGATGATGTATGTAAGTATAGATAGAATTTTGTATTCCAAAGGATTTTATATGTATTATAATATTATTCCGCTGCGATGTGAAATTCTGTGTTGTTATTTTTGTTTTTCTTCTATCTTTTTCTTCTTTGCCCATTATGATTCATATTTCTATACAATTTGGGTTGGATGTGTGGTGTATTTAGTCAACTCAAAAGGGTACGGAAATTTAGGCCATTACCTTTGGTATTAGAGCTTAGGTTGAGCGAACACCTAGGCTTTGGTGGGGTTACTCATTACAGATCGGGTCAGTAGTACCCTAGAATGAGTTGAGTGTATATATACGAGAGCGCGTATTTGTTAATTAATATAAAAGTTATTTTATATTGTGTTGTATTGTTTGTTGAGTGGCTTATGAATTCTGGTCAAATCATGGGACGTCACGACTTCGATAAGTGTTTCTAAACACTTGAACAGAGAAATTCGACATAATACTGCTTTAAAGTGGGTAAATGAAATAATTTTACGCAAAATTCTATATTAATAGAAAAGGAATAATTTTATGAAATTATTATAACATATGGTTGTCTTGGTTGTTCTTATAATCAAATGAGATTTTAAAATTGGAATGGTTATATATAACAAAATATAATTTGTATAAGAATAAAATTTACATATAAGATGACATTAAAAATTGGATTCAAACCAGAATTTGGATTTAAAGCCCAGGAGGTTGGAAAAATGCTTCCTAAAGTATATTGATATAATAAAACTTTACTTTGGAAGGATTTTTGAAAAAAAATCATTTTGATGGATTTTGAAATTGTTAAAGCACCGAACTCACTTCAGTCACTGGAAAATAATTCTGATGATGACTACATCATCATTAGTGTTCATTTTCGAGTTTCTAAGTGATGGATTGCTACCATAGTAAAATTTCATTGGAAATTTATTTCAAAAAACAAGTTGTTTTGGAAAAATTCAAGTGTTTTGAATTTGAGATGGTTATGAAAATATATGTATATGTTTATGTGATTTCTAAATGATTTGAAAAAAAACCGGGAATTTGAATTTTGTAATTTAAATTTTAACTTAAGCAAGTTAAATGGATTGGAATGGATAAATTGATTTGGAATCAGTTTAAATCTGCCAGAAATATAAATGGCTGTTTTAATAATCAAATAATACCAAATATGCACAGAAAAATTTTGTTTTTCATAAACGAAGTAAATAAATTGATTAGAATCAATTTAAATGAATTTTAATGTGTATGAATGGAATATGAATTGGATGTGAACGTATTAATTGTAAAATATTTGAATTGAATGAATATGAGTATATATGATGTGTAATATGAATGAAATGACATAAACCAAATGTTAGAACCTGTATTAATATGTACATGCTAAATATACATTATATGACATGTTTGGGTTGAATCCATGTGTTTAATTAATTAAATGAATGGAAGTTATTGAAGCTTCGTATTATGAGACTTATGGAATTAAACTGAGCAAGTACAGGTATACGGAGCTACGTGGCTTGATTGTGGGTGCGTAGATTGAGTATATGCTAAGCATGCTCACTTAAATAACGCTTGTATAAGATATGCCTACGCAAAAATACCAAATTAGGTTATATGAACTATTTCCCGACCGTGTGGGTCGATGTTTACATTTTTAACTCTTTTGGTATATTACAAAAGCTCCATCGTACATGGCAGACTCTGCTGAAATTTTCCAAAAATTTAGGGAGTTAGAATTTTTTTTCAAGATTTTTGAAATTTTTTTGTAAGATAAAAGAAATGATTTTCAAATTGGATTCAGTTTAAAGGAATTTAAATTATGTGGTGCTAAGGGCAC
>JASFAX010004220.1:0-40059 GCA_030737875.1 Allium sativum
AAATGGCGCTGTAGTTTCAAAAATTGAATTCAAACTTTGTCGGACTGTACCGGGTGCAAAACAAAGCGGATTTGAGCGAAACCAAAAATATTAAAATCTGTTAGTGAATACCTTTCTAACGAGTCTGAAAAATAGAATTTTCATAACGGAAAGCAAAAGTTATGGCCAAATGAATTTTCATAAACGTCGCTATGGAATTTATATAGCCCGAGAAATTGGCCATTTTGCAAACGGTCTCAGAATTCGACGAAACTAGTTTTGTTGGGACCGTATCGTCAAAACATAGCCAGATTTATTTGTCTGGAATTTTTCGAATCAATTTGAGGCCCTGGCAAATTGAAATGTATGTTCAAATTGAATATTGAATGTTTTATATTTTAATTTGAATGGAAACTGACTGAAACAGTCGAATGGGCCTATGAAACATATCCCATAATGTTCGGAATGGGGGTAAAACGCTAAGGACGACAGTTGTTGGGTTTGGATTGGTGTTCGTGTGTGGCAAGGGGTATTTTCGGATTTTAAAATTTATAAATATAAAAAAAAACTATTGGCCCAAACGACTTTCTCTCTCCCCGACCCTCCCTGAAACCGACGGCGATAAAGGGCTCCTCCCATCTCTCCTAATTTCTGGCGAATCCTCTGATTAAAATCGAACGTGGCAGTTGGGTTTTTTGGAGAGATTCTCTTCCTCTTCAAATCCATACAAACTACATCTCCCCTCGTTGAATATTCAGTGCGAATCGCCCCCTTCAAATCCCGCCGTTCGAAGTCCTCCACCTCCTCCCAGTCGCCGTCAAGTTCATCAAAGGGGGGACCCGCAGGAGCGCCTCTCGGAGCTGGAGATCGTGGTGCAACCTGATCGGCCTCATGTGCTACAGTTTGGAAGAAATCGGGCGACCTAGTTTTGAATGAAATAATGAGGTATACGGTTTATATATTTTAAACTATATTATAGCACTTTAAAGCGCTACGGTTTTTGATTTCGCAATAAAAATCATATCTTTTCGTTTGTTGACGAAATTCAGGGAAACAAGAGACAGTGGACTCGTGTGGACGTCTTCTACCTTCTAGAAGAGACCGCATATTTTTCTGAGCCTTCTGCTATTTTTGGTGGAGTGGAACCCAATGTGAGATTTCTAATTTATAAATGATATGGAAAACGACGATGTACAAATTATATAGTCGATGTATGAGTTATATAAGCGTTGTACACCTCTTGTATAAGCGTTGTATAAGTTGTACGTTCGATGTATAAGTTGTATATGCGTTGTAAAATTCATATATGTGTTGAAATAGAAGTGAATTGCTATATATATATATAAACCCCTCGTCCACCAACCATGGACGATATTTATTGGTTGTGATTGGTGTGAAAATTGATTGATAGCGAATGGTTGATTGAAATTGTTTGTGGTTGATATTGATTGATTGTGGTTGAAAATACCCGTTTGTGGTTGAGAAATATTTGGTTGAAACTACATAGGATTAGTTTCTAGAAATGAAATAAATATACATGCCGCCTGCGTGCAAACTAGATGCATGATTCCCCACTGTCAAAAACCGCGAGGTTTTAAGGTAGAGCGAGGAGTCGTACTAGGGACGGTCCCGGTTTTAACTACCCTGCCGTTATGCTGCCGAAATTTTGAATAATATTCATGTGTTTGAATTATTTTCATTTGTTGAAACTATATTTATTCGTTGAATTGAAATTCGTGTGTTGAATGGTGTTCGTGTTTAAAAAAAAATCACCTTTTTATCATCTATATTGACTATATAAAATAGTCAAGTTTTGAAATAAATTGTTTTATAATAAAAATCCCATTTTTATCACCAATATGAACTATATAAAATAATCTGGTTTTGAAATGAATTGTTTTACAATAAAAATCACATTTTTATTATATACATGAGTTGTCAAATATAGTGAAGTGTAGAAATAGAAGACAGTTTGATAAAAATATCATTTTTATCAAAAGTATGAAATTCATATGGTTTTGAAATTGAAGAATCGATATATATATTTAAATAGAATTGAAATATATGAAAAAACGACGCTGTAGTTCGTGTTTTGAAATCGTGATTTCAAATGATAAGTACGGGGATCCGACCATCGGATTTTCCTGAAATCGCAACTGTTGGGTTCGCTTTGGAAATATCTTTCCAACGGCACCAACTTTGTAAAAATCCAACGGTTGGATTGTCTGGAATGTTTAATTCAAATCTAAAGAAAAACAGCGCCAGAATCGATTATATATATATATATATAATTATATTTAATTGAATAACGACGCTGCAGTTCGTATTTTGAAATCGAAACTTCAAACGATTATACCGGGAGATCCGACCGTCGGATTTTCCCGAAACTGGAACCGTTGGATTCATTTTGAAAAGATCTTTCTAATGATGTAAATTTTGTGAAGATCCAGCGGTTAGATTTTCTGATATGTGTAAATCAAATCTGAAGAAAAACAGCGCCACGGCCGCGTTATGGCCCGAAGCGTCGTTTTGAATAAATTGGCTATTTTAAAATAAATAAAAATAGCGATAAATTGATATAAAATATCATAAACGATATGGAATGGAAATAAACTGAATTTGCTCGATTTATGTGGTTTTTGATGGTTGAATGTGTTTGGTGTGAAAAGTACATTAAAGAACAAATTGGTATTGTCGAATGATTTAACCATTGAAATAAATTGATTTGAAATTCTAAATATACGTGAATTATTTGAAAAGGCCGAGTTAATTCTCATTTCAAATAATTGACCGACGATTGAAAGTCGAGGATGAAGACGGTGGTCGAAGACCGGAGATCTTCACCTCGTTTGGGTGGTAACCGAGGTACTGATTGGGAGGCATCCCGAAATATGGATAATGAGTGGTGATCGTCCAGACGTACGTGGTGATCGATGGGTTTGCGAGGTATATAGTGCCTCCGGTTTCGTTCAGACCTAGAACGGACTTGTAAATGGACTGTGTGTCTGACATTGGATTTTATTCTGTGTTGATTGATCTCTGTTAAATATACATCTGTTTGGCGGCGGAGAATTTATTCTTTTGCTTAACGCCCTTCTCTGAAACGCACGAGCTCAAAGGTTGTATATCGATGGACATCAGTCGCGTGGCATGAATTGCTAGTGTGTCATGCCTAAGTGGCAAATGATCAGGGCTTCTGTTGAAAAGCAAAGCTTTGTGGTGATGATCAAAGCACTGCCTGTGTGGCGTAGCTTTGTGTATAACGTGAAATCGCGAGCCTCACACCCGGTATGAACCAGAAACGGGAGGAAGGACCTCAGGGAGGACATGTGTTTCTTTCTAGCTAGAAGTGGCGTCAATGGTTTTACATGCCCTGACGAGTTTGACTTATGTGGTTGTTGCTGTTGCGAGGCGCCTCGGTTAGATCGGACGATCCGGGTCCGACGGAGTCATTCGTTGGCTCATTTACGCCCCATAGGGCGGGGAAACGCATTGTTAAGGCATTTTAATCCACATCGGTGGACCGGCCTTGACGATCCAAGGGTTTGACTGAGTACTTGCCCCGAGACTCGGGCTAGACAGTCTTGAATTCGGTAAGGACTATCTTTTGCCTTGGTTCATGACGGAAATCCAATTTCCAAATACGTGACTGTGCGGTTTTGATTGTATACCTATGTATGGCGACATAGTGGTATGGGGCATTAATGTCGTCTATGATTGATAGTTATGATTTGAAATTGTTTTAAAACATATAAACACTAGCAATAATATCAAATGCTTTTGTTTTATTCGTATCAAGCATATTTTGGCCGTTATAAGGTAAAAACTCTATCCCCCGGTTTGCGTTGCATTGTGTGATGGGAACTGAGTCTTATAATGGCTTCATTTTTTATAAAAAGCATTGCGATGTTTAAAAGAAATATTTGTTTTAGAGCACTGACGATCCAATGGAGTAAACCCGTTCCACGAAAGTGGCGTGGTCCTGTGATTAGCCATATTTTAAATGTGTTGAGTTGATTTCTCATACCAGTCCCATGACTGACTCGTAGTTTGTTTCACTTTCAAACTCGGGTGCCCATTTTTCTACACGGGCAGCCTTGTATTCAGGTTTAGCTGGTTCTTCTTGGATAGTTGGAGCTGAAGATGGATTCTATCATTTATCTCTTTTTATGCTGTTCAGCTCATATTGTCCATATTTTGTTTGTTTTCCGCTGTAGACATTTATGTATAGCTGAACTGTATTTGTACTAAGTAAGATCCTGTATACTGTGTAACTCTGATGATTACTTTTATCCAGTATATTCTATTGTTCATTATCTGGTGTATTTATTTATTTCTGTTCTGTTATTATCTGTTTCTGTGTTATATTCCAAAGATTACCCTTGCCTCCGTCTGTACGGGGTTTGGGGTCGTCTCAACTTGGTATCAGAGCTTTGGTTAAGCTTAGTTCCGGAATATAACATATTAACGAACTCGTTAGAAATCGAACCAGTAGTGTTCTAGGACGGGCAACTCTATACAGATAGGATCAGTAATATCCTAGTATGAGTAAAGCAGAATGAAATTACACCTCGATAGACACATCTACATTGAGGTATGTGTTTCTATATTTTAAATTATCTCTTCTATGACATGACACTTGATCTGCCATTTGTAGAAGTACTAGAAAAATGAGTGTCAGAAATAGGAGAAATGCAGAACCCGATCTAGAGGCTATATTAAAGAGATATCGAAATCTGAACGAAGCACAGTTCTCGGGCAACGAATCTATAATTCAGACTCAAGCTTGGATGAGTTATGTCGAAAGAATTTTTGAGCGTATCCAGCTGAGAGATAACCAGAAAAGGTTAATAGCATCTTGGGTGCTCAAAGAGGAAGCTTTAATCTGGTGGGAAACAATCACCAAAGATAATCCAGAAGGTGATATCACCTGGGACAGATTCAAAAGAATTTTCCTAGAAAGATTTACTCCTCCTGAAGCGACGGAGCGATTATGTGATTAATTTTCTTATCTGATTCAAGGTGATATGACTATCCCAGAATATCATAATAAATTCAACAAACTTTCTCACTTTGCTTCTCATCTGATTCAAGATCCAAAGAGGACAAATCTGAGATTTATTCATGGCCTGCAAAGGAGATATCAGAATAGTGTAATGAGGAGTGTGAAGCTTCCTTTTTCAGAAATGATATACATGGCTTATCAGTATGAAGATCTCCATAAGAAAGGTATGTTGCGCGACGAAGAAGAAGTCAGCTCTAGTAACAAAGAAGAGTCGGAAACTGATATTCCTGAAGCCAGTACGAGGTCTGAGGTCATTAAAGAGCCTAAAGTCAATCGAAAAAGGGCTAAGTCTGATAAAGAACACATAACGACGACCATGTGCTCTAACTGCAAGAAACAAGGGCATTTGACCAGGAATTGCAAACCTGCCAAGAAGAAGAAGAAGTCTCATGAAGAAAGGAAATGCCATAAGTGCCACCAGGCAGGCCATATTGCACGGGTGTGCCCACCCTCAAAGAAATCTGAAGCAGTACATGTAAATGAAGTAGCAGAAATGCCTGCATCTTCGTCTGCTCAGGAAAGGGCTGATGTTCTAGAAGGAACGCTAACTGTCAAAAACATTCCAGTCAAAGTACTGTTTGACACAGGCGCGCCACGAAGCTTTATTGCAAAGGATGCAGCTAAGAAGCTGGATTTGAATTTGAAGAAGCTCAAGGAACCAATGACTGTCCAGAATCTGGTTGGGGGTTCCATTGACCTCAGTTGGGTTTGTGGAGTGCCGGTTTCTTTCTCTCGTTATCGGTTTCCTACCATCGCGGTCGTCATGAATTTTAAAGAGTTTGATCTTATCTTGGGGTAATCTGGTTGACCAAATATGAAGCTGAAGTTAAATGCGCCGACAGAGTCGTAAAGGCGAAGATTAAATCAGGTGATTATATAACCATTCCCTGTGAAGGTCATAATGCCAATAGAAAAGACTTCTGGGCAGCTCTCAATGTTTCTCCAGCCCAAATAGAACATATCACTGAAATCACAGAGAATATTCCTGACCTCATCAAAGGTATTCCTGTCATCAAGAACTATGCGGATGTGTTCGAGGAAGTTGTTCGCTTACCTCCGCAGAGAGAAATAGACTTCAAAATTGCTTTAATTCCGAATGCAAGGCCAGTAGTTCACGCTATTCGAAGAATGTCCTTGAAAGAGAAGGAGGAATTAGACAATCAAACACGACAGCTCGTATGGAAGGTTCTGATTAGGCCCGGTTTCTCTGATTGGGGAGCAGTAGTGGTGTTTGTCCCAAAATCTGACGGCACTCTACGTCTATGTGTGGATTATCGTGATTTAAACAAACAGACCATAAAGAATAAATATCCATTGCCGCGGATTGATGATTTGTTGGATCGATTATATGGCGCACAAGTATTTTCGCGGATGGACCTAGCTACAGGCTTCCATCAACTTCGAATTGCCGAAGAGTGTGTTCCAATGACAGCATTCAGAGGTCCCGACTTATTCTATGAGTGGTTAGTAATGCCGTTCGGCTTATGTAATGCTCCAGCTTACTTCGTCGATCTGATGAATAGAGTGTTCAGAGGGGTTTTGAATAAATTTGTTCTGGTTTTCATTGACGATATTCTAATCTTCTCTAAATCAAAGGCCGAACATGAAAAGCATTTGGAACAGGTTCCTGGAAATCCTCAGAAGGAATGTATTGAAAGCTAAACTGTCCTAATGTATATTCTCGCAAGATGAAGTGAAATTTCTGGGCCACGTCGTATCGAAAGAAGGAATTGTTGTGGATCCAAGCAAAATCACAACTATTCAAACTGGAAACAGCCCAGTACCCCTACGGAAGTCCGCAGTTTTCTCGGATTGGCTAGTTATTACCGGAAGTTCATTAAAAACTTTTCGAAGATATCTGGTCACTTAACGAAGCTTACAAAGAAGCACTCTAAATTCAAATGGACTCCAGAAAGTGAGAAGGCTTTTGAAGGGATAAAGTTAAGATTAACGACAGCTCTAATGTTAACCATCATCAATGGCAATCAGGATTTAAAAGTCCGGACTGATGCTTCTAGAGAAGGCCTTGGCGCAGTGATAATGCAAAGGGGTCAAGTGATTGCTTATGCTAGCCGTCAACTGAGGCCGCACGAGAAGAACTACGTAACTCATGATCTTGAGTTATTGGCTATTGTGTTCGCTTTGAAAATCTGGAGACACTATCTTCTGGGTGGGAGATTTGAACTGTTTACAGATCACCAGTCGTTAAAGTATTTGTTCACTCAGAAAGACCTGAATCTGAGGCAGCAACGTTAGCTAGAGTTCCTTGCAGCATACGACTTTGAGATTATATACACTCCAGGGAAAGCCAATGTCATGGCAGATGCGTTAAGCCGAAAGAATGAAATGATCGCCAGTTTTATTATCACGACTTCCTTGATAGACAAAATATCTATTCTTCAGAAGGAGGATAACTTTATTAAGGATATGATTAAAAGGATTTAGAAAAGCGAACCCTCGTGTTTTCAAATA
The DNA here is from genome assembly GCA_030737875.1 of Allium sativum. Lineage (NCBI taxonomy): Eukaryota > Viridiplantae > Streptophyta > Magnoliopsida > Asparagales > Amaryllidaceae > Allium > Allium sativum. The sequence goes on from JASFAX010004220.1 coordinate 7,517, forward strand.
GATAACGACGAGACCCTGAGGTTGAAAGGAAGGATTTGTGTTCCTGATATCCCAGAGTTAAAAAGGGAAGTGTTAGACGAGTGTCACAAGTCCAAGCTGAGTATCCATCCTGGTGTAGCCAAAATGTATAACGATCTCAAGCGAACATTCTGGTGGAAGGCTATGAAAAGGGACGTTTCAATATATGTTAGTCGATGCCCTACTTGCCAGCTAGTCAAGAGCGACCAACAGAAACTGGCTGGATAGTTGCAACCGCTAGACGTTTCTGGTTGGAAGTGGGAACATATTTCTATGGATTTCATTGATGGTTTTCCCAGAACCAGAAAAGGAAATGACAGTATTTGGGTGATCGTAGACCGCTTCATGAAGACCGCCCATTTCATACCTGTCAGATCAAACAGAACTGCTCAGAGTCTGGCGCAGATATATTTCAAGGAAATTGTTAGACTACATGGAGTGCCGCTCAGTATAGTCAGTGATAGAGATACAATATTTACTAGCGAATTCTGGGAGGCATTTCAAGTCGAACTGGGAACGAAGTTGAACTTGAGCACCGCTTATCATCCTCAGACAGACAGTCAGACAGAGAGGGTGAATCGCATTTTAGAAGATCTATTGCGGGCTTGTGTTCTAGATTTCGGTGGATCATGGGAAGACCATCTGCATTTGGCTGAATTCTCATATAATAGCAGCTACCAGGCGAGCCTGACAATGTCGCCATTCGAAGCATTATATGGTAGACCGTGCCGATCTCCTGCTTGTTGGGTCGAACCCGGTAATAGACTTGTGTTGGGGCCTGATATGATTCGAGAAGCTGCCGACAAAGTCGATTTTATTATGAAACGATTACTAGCCGCTCAAAGACGACAAAAGAGTTACGCCGATAGGAGAAGAAGGGATATATCATTTGCTGTTGGCGACTATGTATATTTGAAAGTATCGCCGATGAGAGGAGTTATCCGGTTCGGAAAAACTGGAAAGTTGGTGCCTAAATTCATTGGTCCGTTTCCTATTCTGGAACGGATTGGAATGCTCGCTTATAGGGTCAAACTTCCTGATTGGTTGCCTGGAGTTCATGATGTATTTCACATATCTCAACTTCGAAAGCACGTTCATGATCCAGATTTGATCGTGGAAGAAGCAGCTCAACAGGATATTGAAATTACTCCATAATTAGCTGTGAGACGAGAGCCGCTAAAGATCATCGGCAAAGAGACCAAAGAACTGAGGAACAAGAAGGTTCACTTAGTCAAAGTGCAATGGAGTGGAGATCCGCGAGATTGTACTTGGGAAACGGAGGAGAGCATTCAGAAAGCTTATCCTAGATGCCGAGTGGATATCTCTGTTTGACTCCGGTGCAAGTTACATTTACCATACTTTGCATTACTAATTAGTTCTCTATTCTGTTGTTATTTTCTTTCCATGGATGTGCACTTTTGATTCTATAGTCTGAATGATTTTAAAAGAGTGTAGGAATTGATTATTGTATTTTTGAAAAGTTAACAACAATTTGAATGTTGTTTGAGTTGTGTGATAGTAGATTTGATTAATTAAAATTATTGAAACGATAGTTAATTTAATTAATAAGAGAATGAATGGTAGAATTTATTCTATTATATCACCCATTTAACCGATTAGAAAATAAATAGAAATATATACATGTGCATTATATATGTTTGAACAGGTAAATGGATTAGCTGTTGAGTAAAGATTTTATTTGCGTGCCCGACAAATAGGTAAACCTTGATGAGTTGGATGCGAAATATTATTATATCAACTCCTGTGAATGCCATTGGACGCGGAGTGCTGGTTATTCTGTGTGAAATAACAAACGTCGCCATAGGATAGTAACAATTAATTTTGAACTACATTACATGGCATACTTCTGGAAGATAGGCATACTTCATCATATACCATATAAGCATTTGGAGCTTGTGTGACGAGGTGGAAGATTTACCATACGAGCGAGAGGCTTGTATGGCGATGACTATATTTTACAGGTTGAACTGATGATTGATATGGACTATTTAAATTGTAACGATAAAATTGCCAGATTTATAAAAACCCCACACGGGTCTGGAGTTGACAATAATCACGTCTCTCTAGTTATTAGATACGGCACATGGACTATTTATTTCCCACACGGGACGAGGTGACGAGGATTTATCCTCTAGAGCATTTAAAATACACACTCCCTCAGGCTTTGACAGGGTGACGAGAATTTATTCTCTGAAGTTATTATCAATACACGCTCTCCTGTAAACACCAGAATACATCACTATAAATATGTGTATGCTTATTAGGATTTATTAGGTACCTAATACGGCCCAATAAATTTCCAAACCACTCTCCGTACAAAGGAGGTTATGGCGAAATTTTTCGAAAATTCCGGGTGTTAGCCAAATTTTTGAAGAATTTGAAAATTCTCAGAAACTGAAAAGTTGGAGAATGGAAGCCAGGTTGAACGTAGAGTTGATTAATCAAACCACTTTCGACTTTGTTCCTTTTCGGGGACGAAAAGTTTTAAGTGGATGAGATTGTAACGACCCTGAAAATCTGAACCAATTTAAATTTTTTAAATTGGCTAAAATAACGGATTTTAAATATTTAAAATAAATATTTTAAATAATAGAGATGAAAAGTGAGTTGAATCGACAATTGAAAACGAATATAATTAATAATAATTATAAACAAGGCCTGAAATGGCGCTGTAGTTTCAAAAATTGAATTCAAACTTTGTCGGACTGTACCGGGTGCAAAACAAAGCGGATTTGAGCGAAACTAAAAATATTTAAATCTGTTAGTGAATACCTTTCTAACAAATCTGAAAAATCGAATTTTCATAACGGAAAGCAAAAGTTATGGCCAAATGAATTTTCAGAAAGGTCGCTATGGAATTTATATAGCCCGTGAAATTGGCCATTTTGCAAACGACCTCGGAATTCGACGAAACCACTTTTGTTGGATCCGGGACATGAAGTTATTGCTAGGTTTCAGATTTCATAATTTTTGAAGCTAGTATGTGAGCGTGGCAAAGGAAAATGTGTTATGGTCAATTATAGTCAAATTTGATCGACCAGAAATGGGCCTTTTTGCAAACGGTCTTAGAATTCGACGAAACTAGTTTTGTTGGGACCGTATCGTCGAAACATAGCCAGATTTATTTTTCTGGAATTTTTCGAATTAGTTTGTGGCCCTGGCAAATTGAAATGTACGTTCAAATTGAATATTGAATGTTTTATTTTTTAATTTGAATGGAAACTGACTGAAACAGTCGAATGGGCCTACGAAACATATCCCATTGTGTTCGGAATGGGGGTAAAACGCTAGGGACAACAGTCGTTGGGTTTGGATTGGTGTTCGTGTGTGGCAAGGGGTATTTTCGGATTTTAAAATTTATAAATATAAAAAAAAACTATTGGCCCAAACGACTTTCTCTCTCCCCGACCCTCCCTGAAACCGACGGCGATAAAGGGCTCCTCCCATCTCTCCTAATTTCTGGCGAATCCTCTTATTGAAATCGAACGTGGCAGTTGGGGTTTTTGAAGAGATTCTCTTCCTCTTCAAATCCATACAAACTACATCTCCCCTCGTTGAATATTCAGTGCGAATCGCCCCCTTCAAATCCCGCCGTTCGAAGTCCTCCACCTCCTTCCAGTCGCCGTCGAGATCATCAAAGGGGGGACCCGCAGGAGCGCCTCTCGGAGCTAGAGATCGTGGTGCAACCTGATCGGCCTCACGTGCAACAGTTTGGAAGAAATCGGGCGACCTAGTTTTGAACGAAATAATGAGGTATACGGTTTATATATTTTAAACTATATAATAGCACTTTAAAGCGCTACGGTTTTTGATTTCGCAATAAAAATCATATCTTTTTCGTTTTTTGACGAAATTCAGTGAAACAAGAGACAGTGGACTCGTGTGGACGTCTTCTACCTTCTAGAAGAGACCGCATATTTTTCTGAGCCTTCTGCTATTTTTGGTGGAGTGGAACCCAATGTGAGATTTCTAATTTATAAACGATATGGAAAACGATGATGTATAAATTATATAGTCGATGTATGAGTTATATAAGCGTTGTACAGCTCTTGTATAAGCGTTGTATAAGTTGTACGTTCGATGTATAAGTTGTACATGCGTTGTAAAATTCATATATGTGTTGAAATAGAAGTGAATTGCTATATATATATATATATATATATATATATATATATATATATATACGCCCCTCGTCCACAAACCATGGACGATATTTATTGGTTGTGATTGGTGTGAAAATTGATTGATTGCGAATGGTTGACTGAAATTGTTTGTGGTTGATATTGATTGATTGTGGTTGAAAATACCCGTTTGTGGTTGAGAAATATTTGGTTGAAACCACATAGGATTAGTTTGTGGAAATGAAATAAATATACATGCCGCCTGCGTGCGAACTTGATGCATGATTCCCCATTGTCAAAAACCGCGAGGTTTTAAGGTAGAGCGAGGAGCCGTACTAGGGACGGTCCCAGTTTTAACTACCCTACCGTTATGCTGCCGAAATTTTGAATAATATTCATGTGTTTGAATTATTTTCGTTTGTTGAAACTATATTTATTCGTTGAATTGAAATTCATGTGTTAAATGGTGTTCGTGTTTAAAAAAAATCACCTTTTTATCATCTATATTGACTATATAAAATAGTCAAGTTTTGAAATAAATTGTTTTATAATAAAAATCCCATTTTTATCACCAATATGAACTATATAAAATAATCTGGTTTTGAAATGAATTGTTTTACAATAAAAATCACATTTTTATTATATACATGAGTTGTCAAATATAGTGAAGTGTTGAAATAGAAGACAGTTTGATAAAAATATCATTTTTATCAAAAGTATGAAATTCATATGGTTTTGAAATCGAAGAATCGATATATATATATATTTAAATAGAATTGAAATATATGGAAAAACGACGCTGCAGTTCATATTTTGAAATCATGATTTCAAATGATTAGTACGGGAGATCCGGCCATCAGATTTTCCTGAAATCGCAACCGTGGGGTTCGCTTTGGAAATATCTTTCCAACGACACCAACTTTGTAAAAATCCAATGGTTGGATTGTCTGGAATGTTTAATTCAAATCTGAAGAAAAACAGCGCCAGAATCGATTATATATATATATATATATATATATATATGTATATATATATATATTTAATCGAATAACGACGCTGTAGTTCGTATTTTGAAATCGAAACTTCAAACGATTATACCGGGAGATCCGACCGTCGGATTTTCCCTAAATTGGAACCGTTGGATTCGTTCTGAAAAGATCTTTCTAATGATGTAAATTTTGTGAAGATCCAACGGTTAGATTTTCAGATATGTGTAAATCAAATCTGAAGAATAACAGCGCCACGGCCGCGTTATGGCCCGAAGCGTCGTTTTGAATAAATTGTCTATTTTAAAATAAATAAAAATAGCGATAAATTGTTATAAAATATCATAAACGATATGAAATGGAAATAAACTAAATTTGCTCGATTTATGTGGTTTTTGATGGTTGAATGTGTTTGGTGTGAAAAGTACATTAAAGAACAAATTGGTGTTGTCGAATGATTTAACCATTGAAATAAATTGATTTGAAATTCTAAATATACGTGAATTATTTGAAAAGGCTGAGTTAATTCTCATTTCAAATAATTGACCGACGATTGAAAGTCGAGGATGAAGACGGTGGTCGAAGACCGGAGATCTTCACCTCGTTTGGGTGGTAACCGAGGTCTTGATTGGGAGGCATCCCGAAATATGGATAATGAGTGGTGATCGTCCAGACGTACGTGGTGATCGATGGGTTTGCGAGGTATATAGTGCCTCCAGTTTCATTCATACCTAGAATGGACTTGTGAACAGACTGTGTGTCTGACATTGGATTTTATTCTGTGTTGATTGATCTCTGTTAAATATACATCTGTTTGGCAGCGGAGAATTTATTCTTTTGCTTAACGCCCTTCTCTGAAACGCACGAGCTCAGAGGTTGTATATCGATGGACATCAGTCGCGTGGCATGAATTGCTAGTGTGGCATGCCTAAGTGGAAAATGATCAGGGCTTCTGTTGAAAAGCAAAGCTTTGTGGTGATGATCAAAGCACCGCCTGTGTGGCGTAGCTTTGTGTATAACGTGAAATCGCGAGCCTCACACCCGGTATGAATCAGAAACGGGAGGAAGGACCTCAGGGAGGACATGTGTTTCTTTCTAGCTAGAAGTGGCGTCCGTGGTTTTACACGCCCTGACGAGTTTGACTTATGTGGTTGTTGCTGTTGCGAGGCGCCTCGGTTAGATCGGACGATCCGGGTCCGATGGAGTCATTTTTTGGCTCATTTACGCCCCATAGGGCGGGGAAACGCATTGTTCAGGCATTTTAATCCACATCGATGGACCGGCCCTGACGATCCAAGGGTTTGACTGAGTACTTGCCCTGAGACTCTGGCTAGACAGTCTCGAATTCGGTAAGGACTATCTTTTGCCTTGGTTCATGACGGAAATCCAATTTCCAAATACGTGACTGTGCGGTTTTGATTTTATACCTATATATGGCGACATAGTGGTATGGGGCATTAATGCCGTCTATGATTGATAGTTATGATTTCAAATTGTTTTAAAACATATAAACACTAGTAATAATATCAAATGCTTTTGTTTTATTCGTATCAAGCATATTTTGGCCGTTATAAGGTAAAAACTCTATCCCCCGGTTTGCGTTGCATTATGTGATGGGAACTGAGTCTTATAATGGCTTCATTTTTATAAAAAGCATTGCGATGTTTAAAATAAATATTTGTTTTAGAGCATTGGAGATCCAATGGAGTAAACCCGTTCCACGAAAGTGGCGTGATCCTATGATTAGCCATATTTTAAATGTGTTGAGTTGATTTCTCATACCAGTACCATGACCGACTCGTAGTTTGTTTCACTTTCAAACTCGGGTGCCCCTTTTTCTACACGAGCAGCCTTGTATTCAGGTTTAGCTGGTTCTTCCTGGATAGCTGGAGCTGAAGATGGATTCTATCATTTATCTCTTTTTATGTTGTTCAGCTCCTATTGTACATATTTTGTTTGTTTTCCACTGTAGACATTTATGTATAGCTGAACTGTATTTGTACTAAGTAAGATCATGTATACTGTGTAACTCTGATGATTACTTTTATCCAGTATATTCTATTGTTCATTATCTGGTGTATTTATTTATTTCTGTTCTGCTATTATCTGTTTCTGTGTTATATTCCAAAGATTACCCTTGCCTCCGTCGGTACGGGGTTTGGGGTCGTCTCATCAAATTATAAAGGTTTTAGTATCTTGATACTTAAACTTATACAGGGGTCATCTAAAACTGAAATAAACAGGAAATCTCATTTCCTGTTATTTTAAAATCAAAGTCTAATATGTATTTATCATCATAAACATATAAACATTAGATTTTAGCCCAAATGTAATTTTACATTGCAGGTCAACAACAAATGTTAGGTACTCGTGTAAAACACATCAGTTATGTATTTCAAAGTGTTGCTGAATCAAGATACTATTGTTAAACTGCTTTGTACATTATCTTTATAATATGGGTTGAAAAGGAACTTGGACTTACAAATGAGTTTTAAGCACAAATGAAATCATGAACAAATAAAACAGATTCATTTTACTTAAATCAAAATAAAATGAAACTTTCTGATTTTAACATACTGTCTTACAGAATTTTAATCAGATTAAAACATACTATACTGTATATATATAATATACAGAACTAACAATTTGATCAAACATTAAAATTATTATATGAAATCAACACCCTTACTGGTTATTTTGGTCAATCAAAACTGTTTTTATTTATCAACAGGATACCATGACAAACAAATAGGATAATAACTATTTGAGACATTCGGCATGGTTAGAAGATTAAAACTTTTCTCAAAGATTTTGAAATCTTTCTAAATAACATTATAATTGATATCAACCAATAGCAGACTTGAATAAGAAAACAATTTAACATCCAGAGGTGATCTTTAGTTTTAGTAAAAGGATCTAAACATCCATTTTTGTGATTTTATAATTAAAACCAGATCCATGATGATTTAACATTTTCAATTATCAAAACTAGTTTCTTGATAAATATACTGGATTCAATAAATCAACAGGCATTTAATAGTAAGTTTAAAACTGAATAACAATTCAGGATTAATCATGAATTCCATTTTGAAATTTTGTTACAAATAACAAAATTTATTGCATGTAATCTATTTTGCTATCGAATCGAACACATAAATCTTAATCATAGTGAACAGTTTCACTATCAATAAACAATTTAATCTAAGATCTAATTTTATTGCATTCAACACTTACACAAACAAACCTAAATCATAAATCGAGGTACAATGTGAGAACCCGTAACTTCCCCGTGAAGGAAAGCACGAATACTTTGAGAACAACACACAAAAGGACATAGGCGGAAGAACATTTTATTGTTATTACAACAATTCCATCAAATACAAGAATATACAGAGTATAAATGAATAAATTACATTCGACAAATATTAGAGATTTAAATTACATTTAAATACATCGCAGCGGAAAATAATACAAAATCACAACTAGAAGTGATACACGGATACAGAGCTTTCCGAGCATCGTTCCAGCTGTAAATCAGGACCCTGTGAATATAAATCTGCAAAACCAAAACTACAAGCTGCCCGTGCGGAAAATAGGGGCACCCAGAGTTTAGGTTAAAACAATAAACTCCAGGTCAGTCATGTGACTGGTGTGAGAACTAAAACAGTTATTAATATTGGTTTTAAAGTTAGGTAAATCAAGGGACCATGCCGTATAACACGGAACGGGTTTCCTCCTAAGAATACCAGTGCATAGAACAAACAGCGCAATGCTAAATAAAGAAAAATGAAGCTGTTATAAGACCCAGGTCCCATCACACAATGCAACGCAAGCCGGAGGATAGGGTTTTCCCTTATAACAGCCAAAGCATGCTTGATACGTTTAAAACACATTATTTTGATATTACTATATGTGTATAGTGTCAAAACAATTTCACATCATAAATATCAATCATAGGCGGCATGGGTACCATCTATCATGTCGCCATACTAGTTCTACAATTAAAACCGCAATACACGTATTGGAAATTGGATTTCCGTCATGAGTCGAGGCAAGGGGCAAGCTCCTCTCCGCGTTCGAGACACTCTAGCAAATGCCTCAGGACCCCACTCTGATCCTTTGGAACCTCCAAGGCCGGTCCTCTCTTACTTTTGAGGATTAGTTATTCCTGAACACACGTTTCCCGGTCCTTATAGACCTATATCCGAGGCGCCTCATATCCAACAACCACACAGGTGAAAAGTATATAAATGTCAGGGCTGGTAGGTCACTGACACCACCCTAGCTAGAAAGAAACGTCGTGCACTCCTTGGGTCCGTATCCCGTTTTTGACTCATACCGAGGTGTGAGGCTCGCGAATTCACGTTATACACAAAGTTATGCCACACAGGCCGTGCTTTGATCATCAACCACAAGAATTTGCTTTTCAACAGAAACCCTGATCAATTGCCACTTACGCATGCCACACTGGCAATTCACTCCATGCGACTGATGTCCATCGATATACAACCTCTGAGCTCGTACGTCTCAGAGAAGGGCGTTAAGCAAGAGAATAAATTCTCCGCCGCCAAACAGATGTATATTTAATAGAGATCAATCAACACAGAATAAAATCCAATGTCGGACACACAATCCATTTACAAGTTCGTTCTGGGTCTGAACGAAACCGGAGGCACTTTCCTCGCATATCCATCCATCTCCAAGTACGTCTGGACGATCACCAACTGATTCCCTCATCCTGGGTGTACAGCCCAATCAAGATCATCAGTAATCACCCAAACGATGTGAAGACTTCCGGTCTTCAACCACCGTCTTCATCTTCAACATCTCGTCGAATCGGTTATTCAGAATGGGTATAAACCCGGCCTTTCTGAATAACCCACGTATATAATAAACGAATGTTACACAAACACAACAAACGCCTCATTCCAATTCAGAATATTCTTTTATTCACAAAATCACATTCTTAGGGAAATGTTCCCATTAATTTTATCAAAGATAAATTCTTCTAAATTTATTCTTCAATCCTCCTTTGGATATCATTTCTAACTAGTCGGGATTAACGAACCACACCGAAGTAATTATTTATTTTATTTCCCAATCCCAACCTATATATCCCATGGAGCAAAACTGGTGATACTCCATATCTAACACCACGGTGTTATCGGTAAAATTAATTACCATTTCACATTCAAATCTAATTAAAGATTTAACTATCGCTTTGGAGCAAAACTGGTGATACTCCACTCTCGATCACTTTTCAGATTTGATAATTTAAATTATCAATTCACATTTTAATCTAATTAAAGATTCATTAAAACTCCACTTAGTTTTAATCTTTTCAGAAATCGATATCTTGCCTTTAACTGGGTTAAAGAACCAATGTTATCTAAAACACGATTCACGATAAACCCAAATCACATTTGATATTAAATACAAGGCTCTGAATAGAAAATATACCGGCTTATATTCAATATCAAATTCTGAAACCAACAAATATCGTATTGGAAATAACGATATAAAATATATCTTTCAAATTCCCATAACAATATCTGTATAGTCACGAAATCCAATATCGAAATATCCCGAAGATATTTTCGATTCAACTCCAGTCCAATCCACGTATTGGGAATATTGATTATTTTTAAAATCACTTTCAAATTCAATTTATTTATTTCACAAATAAATTGATTTTAGTTCTAGTTCAAAACTAGTTCATTTCGATAGAAATCTATTTTTACCTATTCAAATGTGGAATTTTCAGCCCAATTCTTTCCAATTCACATATTATAATTTTACACAAATTATAGATATTTTTAATAATTTTATCAAGGCCCGTACAGTCGATTTCCATCAACGGCCATCGAACTGCACTTACAGCGACCTTTTCTGAAATTGATTTGGACATAATTCCAAATCCAACCGTTAGATTTCAAATTCCTAACATTCATTGGAAAGCTCTTTTCGATACGAACCCAACGGTTCCGGTTTTAGGAGAATCCGACGGTCGGATCTCCCGCAATGTCCGTTTGAAATAAATGGTCGAAATTCACGAACTGCCGCGGCGCGGCGCGTTCTATTCAGGCCATTATATTATATATATAATATATATAATATATATTTCGTCGATTTCTATTTAAAACGAATTATATGAATAGTTTTAAATTCGTTTCAAAATCTATTTCAACTTCCATTTCAATTCAAAGCAAAATTGAATTCTTCTTTATAAATTCGTTTTAAAATTCATTTCTATTCAATTCAAATTTCAATTCAATTTGAATTCGTTTTCAATTCAATTCATTTCGAAATCGTTTTCAATTCAATTCATTTCGAAATCGTTTTCAATTCAATTCATTTCGAAATCGTTTTCAATTCAATCCATTTCGAAATCGTTTTCAATTCAATTCATTTCGAAATCGTTTTCAATTCAATTCATTTCGAAATCCTTTTCAATTCAATTCATTTCGATTTGAATTCATCTCTATTTTATTCGAATTCAAATTCACTTTCTATTCAATTCGAATCGAATTCATTTTCTATTCGATTCGAATTCATTTCAAATTGATTCAATAAAATTTCCATTTGAATTTTAATCTAATTCAATTTGAATTTCCTTTCAAAATATTAAATTTTGAAATCACTTTTCAATATTTATTATAAAACGAATAAAATCGATATAAACATCGTTCGCGTCAAAATAACGCATCTCTAATCAACACGGCTTTATATTTCAATAATTCGTTATTCTATTCAACAAATGAATATTTGTTCTATTCAACACATGAATCTATATTTCTTTCAACACACGACTAATCTCAACACATGAGTACTGTCGACACATCACTATTTTTGTTATGTAAAATATTTTATAAAACTATGGTATCTATCGTTTGATTTTTAATTAGACTTCTACTGGGAAGTAGTTCTAATGATAAAGATGTAATTTATTTTATTCAAAATATTTCACTCAACACATGAACATCGTCAACACATGACTATTTTTATATTCAACACATGAATTTTCTTTTATAATATTTATTATTTTCCCGATTGGAATGAGGCCCAATCAATCACCATATAATGTTAATTATATGGATTCCATACAACACATGTATATAATAGCATTGAAAAATAATCAATCATCAACCAAAGTGCACTGCACTGTATAAGCATCAAATATAGATATCTGACGCTTATAACAGCCTGTCAATCAAACGATCGACATATTTAATCAATCAGGATGAGTGAACTTCAAATTTCATCCCAACACCCATGTGGGGTTTCAAACAATCAAACACATATTTTATTTGTGCAGTTGGGCGACGTGTGAAATTTATCGACCCAATCGATATCAGTCAAATCAGTGTATACAAACAAATCGGCCGATTTGTTTATAAATATTTATTTATTCACTTTCACGTTAAAAATTATATCTTTAACGATCAAACTATTTTATTTTAACACTTGAATTTCTATTCAGTTCATTTATTCAATAAATGATTATTTTTATTTTTCTAACATATTTTAGAAAATTTCGGCGGCATAACGGCACGATACTAGAAACGGGATAAGGCCTAGCCTTGTCCCCGGTCTAATAATGGCCACCGCCATGCCCATATCAATCAGATCACTTTCGTTATGCAAACCACAAAATTTGGAGTAAGAGTCTAACCTAGCCTTACTCCTTCGCCTTATAACGGCGCACGTCTAATCCTAACCAATTTATCGATTCGATTTTTCACACCACAAACCACATCCAAACCAATATCGCAATCAATCACCAAACAGCCAAACAAACAAGTCCATGGTCTGTGGACGATTGTGTCGGGTGCTACTAAACACCGTCTGCATCCTAGTATATATATATAACTAGAAAAAGAAGTTTAGAGTGAGAAGTTCTCACCAATAGCTATCCAATCATCTTGATTCTTCTTTTAAAGAAATCTTCTTCATTCTCGCCTTTTTATCATCTTCGTTGCCCGTAGTCTCTACATATATAAAAATCACACATTTTTATATTTTGATGTCTTTAAAATAAAAATCACATTTTTATTTGTTCACTTTCAATTTAAAAATCATATTTTTATAATCACTTCATATATTAAAAAATCGAATTTTTATTCCGTTATATAGATAAAGATTTTATTTTTACAAAGCTATTTGATATATAAAGACAATATTTTTACAAAGCTATTTGATATATAAAGACAATATTTTCGCTAAGCTATTTGATATATAAAGACAATATTTTTACAAATCTATTTGATATATAAAGACAATATTTTCGCTAATATATAGATAAAAATTCTATTTTTATAACGATATTCTCTATATAAAGATTTCGCCTTTTCAAAAATATAGATTTCATCATTATAAAAATCATCACTTTACTTCAACGTATATAAAATAAAAATCAGATTTTTATTTCGCTACATATACAAAGATGATATTTTTATATTCTCTATCCTATAAAGATTATATTTTTAATATTTCTATATAGTAAAGATTATATTTTTAATACTTCTATATAGTAAAGATTATATTTTTACTTCTTCTACTCAATAAAAATTCCGTCTTTTCTATTTTAAAAAAAATCTAATCTCTTTCAGTTTTTAAACACAATAAAAATCAGTTTTTATTAAGATATCGTATATAGGACTGAAAATAAACTCAACATTAAAATAATTTAAAACAAAACAAAAATAAATAAATTACTTACATCGACTTTTAGAAAAGGGGAGGGCTTGCGTGTAAATCGAAGAGGAGGGGAGGGTTCTGACGGGGGTAGTGTTGGTCGCGGCCTGTCAGGGAGGTGGTGGTCTTCGCGGTGGGGTTTTGAGGGTGCGGCTACTCAGGAGGAGGCGGCGCAGGCGAGCTCCAGTGTGGGCGGCGTCGAGCTGAGCGACGGAGGGAAGAGCGGACTTCGATCCGCGGTGGCCTGGAGGTGCAGGGCTCGTGCGTCGATAAAGGAGGAGAGAAGGTGGAGGCGGAGGGAGGCCGACGGCTGGGGAGGAGCACGCCTGAGCGCCATCGAGGTGGCGATCGAGATGGGGGGAGGCGCGATTCAATCGGGTTTTTTTTTATTTTTTTATTTTTATTTTTTTGTTCGAAATGAAAAGAGATCGGGGGGGGGGGGGCTGGTTAAGGGAAGAGAGGGGTTTTTTTTTTATTATTTAATTAATTGCAAAAATTTGACTTTTCATACGACGTCGAAACGAGGCCCACCGCCTGTCGTCCATAGCGTTTAACCCCCATTCCGAACACAATGGGACATGTATCGTAGGCTGATTCGACTGTTTGAATTAGTTTCCGTTAAATTTACAATTAACTCTATATATTGAATTTTAAACGTACATTTCAAATTACCGGGGTCACATATTAAGTTTAAAAATTCTAGAAAAATATTTTCTAGCTTCGTATTGACGATACGGTCCTAACAAAACTAGTTTCGTCGAATTCTGAGACAGTTGGAAAAATGGCCATTTTCCAGTCGATTAAAATCAACTGAAATGGTCAAAACACGTTTTCCTATGCCACGCTCACATATTGATTCGAAAAATTATGAATTTTGAAACCTAGCAATAACTTAACACTGCGGATCCAACAAAACTGGTTTCGTCGAAATCCGAAGTCATTTGCAAAATGTCTATTTTTAAGGGCCTGAATTCCATAGCGACTATTCAGAATTTTCAACTGGACATATCTTTTGATTCCCGCTATGAAATCTTGATTATTCGGATTCGTTGGAAAGATATCATCAATTAGATCCTATCATTTTTGGTTTCACTAAAATCCGGATTGTTTTGCACCCGGTACATTCAATTGAAGTTTGAAATCGAATTATCGAACTACCGCGCCATTTTCAATTCCTATTTATAATTATATATAAATATTTATATTCTAACGACGACGTATATAAATATATACGTGCGAATTATATTCAAAACAAATTTCTCGTCGATATTATTTAAAATAATCTATTTTAAATATTCAAAATTCGCTAAAATTGCCAAAATAAAAATTTCAAACTGGCTCGCATTTTACGGGTTGTTACAATCTCCCCCACTTAAAACTTTTCGTCCCCGAAAAGGAACAAAGTTGAAAGTGGTTTGATTAATTAACTCTACGTTCGATCTGGCTTCCATTCTCCAACCTTTCAGCCTCTGAGAATTTTCAAATTTTCAAAAATTTGGCTAACACCCTAAATTTTCGAAAAATTTCGCCATAACCTCCACTGCACCGGGAGCATCGGGGAATTTCAAATAGCTTCCCCGGTCCTTCAGATCTCAAAAAGAAAAAGAAAAAGCCAAGCGGCTAGCCAATAGGCTCACAAAATCATCATCACCCAAACAAAACAGGAAATTATGTAGTAAACATGTACCTATTTGTCGGGCAAACAAATTTTATTCTCTGCTCTAGCCTCCTTGCTATGACCTGTTCAATGTAAGTATATGTATATGCAAGCAGTTGCGACCAACTATCAATATAGTTCAATATGTGATTCTATTAGGCATAATGGTTCAAAATTATCAAACAAATAAACAAACAACACAAACATCAATCAATTAGTGAATTTAACGTTTCAAATTCATAATTTGATATATATATATATATATATATATAAATCATGTTTTTGATGCCAAATCACAACAATGTATTCTAACTATATAAGTTTGGTTCTCACACCAGTCTAATGGAAATATATAGAAATCACACCTTCGAAATACGAACATAAATACTGATAATGCGGCCGCATTACCAGAATTATCTCCGGGCAACTAGAATGTGATTCTATATCTATCTAATATATTAAAACTTCGAATATACGTTCATGACGCGTATATGCAAAATCTTTATATATTGGATTGTCCATATTCAAAATAAATAAATATTCAAATACGTATAAAACGATTTAAATTTTCAAAACAAAATTGTTTTCATTTGAAAAATATACTCTTCACACTCGTTCTAGGATACTACTGATCCTATCTCTAACGAGTAATTCTAATTGGATATTGCTAATCCAATATCTGATGAATTCTTTCGTATGGTTCTAATGTGTCTTGTTCTCGAGCTCTGTAAACCAAAGCTCTGATACCAACTGTGAGAACCCATAACTTCCCCGTGAAGGAAAGCACGAATACTTTGAGAACAACACACAAAAGGACGCAGGCGGAAGAACATTTTATTGTTATTACAACAATTCCATCAGATACAAGAATATACAGAGTATAAATGAATAAATTACATTCGACAAATATTAGAGATTTAAATTACATTTAAATACATCGCAGCGGAAAATAATACAAAATCACAACTAGAAGTGATACACGGATACAGAGCTTTCCGAGCATCGTTCCAGCTGTAAATCAGGACCCTGTGAATATAAATCTGCAAAACCAAAACTACAAGCTGCCCGTGCGGAAAATAGGGGCACCCAGAGTTTAGGTTAAAACAATAAACTCCAGGTCAGTCATGTGACTGGTGTGAGAACTAAAACAGTTATTAATATTGGTTTTAAAGTTAGGTAAATCAAGGGACCACGCCGTATAACACGGAACGGGTTTCCTCCCAAGAATACCAGTGCATAGAACAAACAGCGCAATGCTAAATAAAGAAAAATGAAGCTGTTATAAGACCCAGGTCCCATCACACAATGCAACGCAAGCCGGAGGATAGGGTTTTCCCTTATAACAGCCAAAGCATGCTTGATACGTTTAAAACACATTATTTTGATATTACTATATGTGTATAGTGTCAAAACAATTTCACATCATAAATATCAATCATAGGCGGCATGGGTACCATCTATCATGTCGCCATACTAGTTCTACAATTAAAACCGCAATACACGTATTGGAAATTGGATTTCCGTCATGAGTCGAGGCAAGGGGCAAGCTCCTCTCCGCGTTCGAGACACTCTAGCAAATGCCTCAGGACCCCACTCTGATCCTTTGGAACCTCCAAGGCCGGTCCTCTCTTACTTTTGAGGATTAGTTATTGCTGAACACACGTTTCCCGGTCCTTACAGACCTATATCCGAGGCGCCTCATATCCAACAACCACACAGGTGAAAAGTATATAAATGTCAGGGCTGGTAGGTCACTGACACCACCCTAGCTAGAAAGAAACGTCGTGCACTCCTTGGGTCCGTATCCCGTTTTTGACTCATACCGAGGTGTGAGGCTCGCGAATTCACGTTATACACAAAGTTATGCCACACAGGCCGTGCTTTGATCATCAACCACAAGAATTTGCTTTTCAACAGAAACCCTGATCAATTGCCACTTACGCATGCCACACTGGCAATTCACTCCATGCGACTGATGTCCATCGATATACAACCTCTGAGCTCGTACGTCTCAGAGAAGGGCGTTAAGCAAGAGAATAAATTCTCCGCCGCCAAACAGATGTATATTTAATAGAGATCAATCAACACAGAATAAAATCCAATGTCGGACACACAATCCATTTACAAGTTCGTTCTGGGTCTGAACGAAACCGGAGGCACTTTCCTCGCATATCCATCCATCTCCAAGTACATCTGGACGATCACCAACTGATTCCCTCATCCTGGGTGTACAGCCCAATCAAGATCATCAGTAATCACCCAAACGATGTGAAGACTTCCGGTCTTCAACCACCGTCTTCATCTTCGACATCTCGTCGAATCGGTTATTCAGAATGGGTATAAACCCGGCCTTTCTGAATAACCCACGTATATAATAAACGAATGTTACACAAACACAACAAACGCCTCATTCCAATTCAGAATATTCTTTTATTCACAAAATCACATTCTTAGGGAAATGTTCCCATTAATTTTATCAAAGATAAATTCTTCTAAATTTATTCTTCAATCCTCCTTTGGATATCATTTCTAACTAGTCGGGATTAACGAACCACACCGAAGTAATTATTTATTTTATTTCCCAATCCCAACCTATATATCCCATGGAGCAAAACTGGTGATACTCCATATCTAACACCACGGTGTTATCGGTAAAATTAATTACCATTTCACATTCAAATCTAATTAAAGATTTAACTATCGCTTTGGAGCAAAACTGGTGATACTCCACTCTCGATCACTTTTCAGATTTGATAATTTAAATTATCAATTCACATTTTAATCTAATTAAAGATTCATTAAAACTCCACTTAGTTTTAATCTTTTCAGAAATCGATATCTTGCCTTTAACTGGGTTAAAGAACCAATGTTATCTAAAACACGATTCACGATAAACCCAAATCACATTTGATATTAAATACAAGGCTCTGAATAGAAAATATACCGGCTTATATTCAATATCAAATTCTGAAACCAACAAATATCGTATTGGAAATAACGATATAAAATATATCTTTCAAATTCCCATAACAATATCTGTATAGTCACGAAATCCAATATCGAAATATCCCGAAGATATTTTCGATTCAACTCCAGTCCAATCCACGTATTGGGAATATTGATTATTTTTAAAATCACTTTCAAATTCAATTTATTTATTTCACAAATAAATTGATTTTAATTCTAGTTCAAAACTAGTTCATTTCGATAGAAATCTATTTTTACCTATTCAAATGTGGAATTTTCAGCCCAATTCTTTCCAATTCACATATTATAATTTTACACAAATTATAGATATTTTTAATAATTTTATCAAGGCCCGTACAGTCGATTTCCATCAACGACCATCGAACTGCACTTACAGCGACCTTTTCTGAAATTGATTTGGACAAAATTCCAAATCCAACCGTTAGATTTCAAATTCCTAACATTCATTGGAAAGCTCTTTTCGATACGAACCCAACGGTTCCGGTTTTAGGAGAATCCGACGGTCGGATCTCCCGCAATGTCCGTTTGAAATAAATGGTCGAAATTCACGAACTGCCGCGGCGCGGCGCGTTCTATTCAGGCCATTATATTATATATATAATATATATATAATATATATTTCGTCGATTTCTATTTAAAACGAATTATATGAATAGTTTTAAATTCGTTTCAAAATCTATTTCAACTTCCATTTCAATTCAAAGCAAAATTGAATTCTTCTTTATAAATTCGTTTTAAAATTCATTTCTATTCAATTCAAATTTCAATTCAATTTGAATTCGTTTTCAATTCAATTCATTTCGAAATCTTTTTCAATTCAATTCATTTCGAAATCGTTTTCAATTCAATTCATTTCGAAATCGTTTTCAATTCAATTCATTTCGAAATCGTTTTCAATTCAATTCATTTCGAAATCGTTTTCAATTCAATTCATTTCGATTTGAATTCATCTCTATTTTATTCGAATTCAAATTCACTTTCTATTCAATTCGAATCGAATTCATTTTCTATTCGATTCGAATTCATTTCAAATTGATTCAATAAAATTTCCATTTGAATTTTAATCTAATTCAATTTGAATTTCCTTTCAAAATATTAAATTTTGAAATCACTTTTCAATATTTATTATAAAACGAATAAAATCGATATAAACATCGTTCGCGTCAAAATAACGCATCTCTAATCAACACGGCTTTATATTTCAATAATTCGTTATTCTATTCAACAAATGAATATTTGTTCTATTCAACACATGAATCTATATTTCTTTCAACACACGACTAATCTCAACACATGAGTACTGTCGACACATCACTATTTTTGTTATGTAAAATATTTTATAAAACTATGGTATCTATCGTTTGATTTTTAATTAGACTTCTACTGGGAAGTAGTTCTAATGATAAAGATGTAATTTATTTTATTCAAAATATTTCACTCAACACATGAACATCGTCAACACATGACTATTTTTATATTCAACACATGAATTTTCTTTTATAATATTTATTATTTTCCCGATTGGAATGAGGCCCAATCAATCACCATATAATGTTAATTATATGGATTCCGTACAACACATGTATATAATAGCATTGAAAAATAATCAATCATCAACCAAAGTGCACTACACTGTATAAGCATCAAATATAGATATATGACGCTTATAACAGCCTGTCAATCAAACGATCGACATATTTAATCAATCAGGATGAGTGAACTTCAAATTTCATCCCAACACCCGTGTGGGGTTTCAAACAATCAAACACAGATTTTATTTGTGCAGTTGGGCGACATGTGAAATTTATCGACCCAATCGATATCAGTCAAATCAGTGTATACAAACAAATCGGCCGATTTGTTTATAAATATTTATTTATTCACTTTCACGTTAAAAATTATATCTTTAACGATCAAACTATTTTAATTTAACACTTGAATTTCTATTCAGTTCATTTATTCAATAAATGATTATTTTTATTTTTCTAACATATTTTAGAAAATTTCGGCGGCATAACGGCACGATACTAGAAACGGGATAAGGCCTAGCCTTGTCCCCGGTCTAATAATGGCCACCGCCATGCCCATATCAATCAGATCACTTTCGTTATGCAAACCACAAAATTTGGAGTAAGAGTCTAACCTAGCCTTACTCCTTCGCCTTATAACGGCGCACGTCTAATCCTAACCAATTTATCGATTCGATTTTTCATACCACAAACCACATCCAAACCAATATCGCAATCAATCACCAAACAGCCAAACAAACAAGTCCATGGTCTGTGGACGATTGTGTTGGGTGCTACTAAACACCGTCTGCATCCTAGTATATATATATAACTAGAAAAAGAAGTTTAGAGTGAAAAGTTCTCACCAATAGCTATCCAATCATCTTGATTCTTCTTTTAAAGAAATCTTCTTCATTCTCGCCTTTTTATCATCTTCGTTGCCCGTAGTCACTACATATATAAAAATCACACATTTTTATATTTTGATGTCTTTAAAATAAAAATCACATTTTTATTTGTTCACTTTCAATTTAAAAATCATATTTTTATAATCACTTCATATATTAAAAAATCGAATTTTTATTCCGTTATATAGATAAAGATTTTATTTTTACAAAGCTATTTGATATATAATGACAATATTTTTACAAAGCTATTTGATATATAAAGACAATATTTTCGCTAAGCTATTTGATATATAAAGACAATATTTTTACAAAGCTATTTGATATATAAAGACAATATTTTCGCTAATATATAGATAAAAATTCTATTTTTATAACGCTATTCTCTATATAAAAATTTCTCCTTTTCAAAAATATAGATTTCATCATTATAAAAATCATCACTTTACTTCAACGTATATAAAATAAAAATCAGATTTTTATTTCGCTACATATACAAAGATGATATTTTTATATTCTCTATCCTATAAAGATTATATTTTTAATATTTCTATATAGTAAAGATTATATTTTTAATACTTCTATATAGTAAAGATTATATTTTTACTTCTTCTACTCAATAAAAATTTCGTCTTTTCTATTTTAAAAAAAAATCTAATCTCTTTCAGTTTTTAAACACAATAAAAATCAGTTTTTATTAAGATATCGTATATAGGACTGAAAACAAACTCAACATTAAAATAATTTAAAACAAAACAAAAATAAATAAATTACTTACATCGACTTTTAGAAAAGGGGAGGGCTTGCGTGTAAATCGAAGAGGAGGGGAGGGTTCTAACGGGGGTAGTGTTGGTCGCGGCCTGTCAGGGAGGTGGTGGTCTTCGCGGTGGGGTTTTGAGGGTGCGGCTACTCAGGAGGAGGCGGCGCAGGCAAGCTCCGGTGTGGGCGGCGTCGAGCTGAGCGACGGAGGGAAGAGCGGACTTCGATCCGCGGTGGCCTGGAGGTGCAGGGCTCGTGCGTCGATAAAGGAGGTGAGAAGGTGGAGGCGGAGGGAGGCCGACGGCTGGGGAGGAGCACGCCTGAGCGCCATCGAGGTGGCGATCGAGATTGGGGGGGGGAGGCGCGATTCAATCGGGGTTTTTTTTCTTTTTTTGTTCGAAATGAAAAGAGATCGGGGGGCCTGGTTAAGGGAAGAGAGGGGTTTTTTTTTATTATTATTTAATTAATTGCAAAAAGTTGACTTTTCATACGACCTCGAAACGAGGCCCACCGCTTGTCGTCCATAGCGTTTAACCCCCATTCCGAACACAATGGGACATGTATCGTAGGCTGATTCGACTGTTTGAATTAGTTTCCGTTAAATTTACATTTAACTCTATATATTGAATTTTAAACGTACATTTCAAATTACCGCGGTCACATATTAACTTTAAAAATTCTAGAAAAATATTTTCTAGCTTCGTATTGACGATACGGTCCTAACAAAACTAGTTTCGTCGAATTCTGAGACCGTTGGAAAAATGGCCATTTTCCAGTCGATTAAAATCAACTGAAATGGTCAAAACACGTTTTCCTATGCCACGCTCACATATTGATTCGAAAAATTATGAATTTTGAAACCTAGCAATAACTTAACACTGCGGATCCAACAAAACTGGTTTCGTCGAAATCTGAAGTCATTTGCAAAATGTCTATTTTTAAGGGCCTGAATTCCATAGCGACTATTCAGAATTTTCAACTGGACATATCTTTTGATTCCCGCTATGAAATCTTGATTATTCGGATTCGTTGGAAATATATCATCAATTAGATCCTATCATTTTTGGTTTCACTAAAATCCAGATTGTTTTGCACCCGGTACATTCAATTGAAGTTTGAAATCGAATTATCGAACTACCGCGCCATTTTCAATTCCTATTTATAATTATATATAAATATTTATATTCTAACGACGACGTATATAAATATATACGTGCGAATTATATTCAAAACAAATTTCTCGTCGATATTATTTAAAATAATCTATTTTAAATATTCAAAATTCGCTAAAATTGCCAAAATAAAAATTTCAAACTGGCTCGCATTTTACGGGTTGTTACATACAATCTAGGTAATAGCAATTTTAACTTTAGTTAAAATTCAGATTTAGTCAACAATAAATCCAATTCAAAGTTTTATATCAAATTTAAAACTTTGTTAATTGTAAAACGGTTTTACAGGTTATAATAAAATTGATTTAAATTACAGTAAAGTAATTTAACTTTTAAATCAAATTTGCCATCAAATCTTGCATTCATGAATTTATCATTTCGATTATCCAATAATCAAACACATACAAACCTAAATCATACTTTCAAAATAACTATCTTTTGCAAAAACCATGCTCTGATACCACTGTTGGGTTTTTATCGATCAAATCGTAAACCCTATTCTATATTTTAAACAATTAAAATAAGGATCTTATGCAAAATAGGTAAATCGAAACTTTATACCTCGCAAGGGCTTCACGAAATCAAATCGAATGGAACTCCTTTGATTCTGGAATGTTGCTCAAGTCTGGATGGTTGAATCCAGATGGATCGGGACCAATATGAAGAAGGTACATCAAATCGAAAGCATGATAAGGCACCACGCCTCTAGAGAAGTCCACGAATGCCATTTCAATCTCGTCAGACGGAATTGAGTGAAGAGAGAGGAATCAGTACTAGCCGATGAAGGATTTTCCTCTTTCAATTTTCTAGGGTTTTACCAAAACTTATGTTATCTGATCTTATCGGATAAACATGAAAAGGGTCGGTCATGCCCTTTTAAAAGTAAAATGAAACCCTTGAAAATTGGAAAACTTAAAATCCTCCTTTATACCATTTCAAACAAAATTAAATATCAACATTTGATATACTTATCTTAATATCTGCTTAATAATGGTTCTCCCTTTTCATAGCGTTCTAGTTGGGTGACCCTATAGGATAAAATAACGTTGGCAATAATTTTAAGTCATATTTAAAATTATAAATAGTGAGCGGCATCTGGTAATACATCTCTGCTACCCAAGTTATAATTATTGAAAACGATTTGATGTAACCTTTCTGTGACCAGTGTTTCAATGTAATATAATCCTTTTAACCAATATATCTAGGATTAAACTCGAGTCACGGATCGTATCATCCTCTTTATAGTTTAATCCGTTTATCTTGATCGATGAGCAAATTGTTTAAAACAAATCAATATTTGAGCATGGCAATGCATTTCACAGTCTCTCCCAATCAAGAGGCCCATGGATATCACTACGAATATATCATAGGATTAAATTCCATCTAGATCATTCATAATTTTCATTCGATTCGAGATATATCCAATAATCACCGTTATCATTACTCTGTTATGAAATAACTATAGATGATATCAAAACACAAATATCCTCGAATAAAATTATAATGATTTCAGGTCTGAGGACCATTACATCACTGTCACTATGAGAACAACTTATTATACTGTTAATTATATTCCATGTAGTTATCTCACTGTGGGTCAGCCCAATACGATATTCTCCAATACGTATTTATGTTTTGAAATTAGTATCACATATATTAATGATCAATGAGATGTGATCATCAATCAGTCAACATACTAGTCTCAACGTTTTGTTGTTGTCCTATATAAACAATAAAACTGGACTAGGGACATTTAAGAATTATAATTCTTATCACATTGTATAATCTCAAGTTCAGTCTTACTTGAACTATATAATTCCGTATTATTATTCTAAGGACTTCTATTATATTAATATTTATATTACGCAATAAATAATATAGTAGAATATTATTTTATTCCAAATAAAATAATAATAACAACATTGTTATCAATCTCATCAAATGGAATTCCTCTAGGGCATAAACTCTAACATTGGTTTCAGAATTTGATATTGAATGTAAGTTGATATAATTTCTGTTTAGAGCGTTATATTTAATATCAAAGTGGATTTTGGGTTTGTCGTGAATGGTGTCTTCAGTAACATTCGTTGTTAAACCCCGTGTGAAAATAATAAATCTTTTAATTAAGATTATTAGAGTTTCCAGTTATATTTAGCAATTGGAATAATATGGAATGTGAATTAGGTTTATTATAAACTGTGTTTTTTAATGACATTTGTTCTTTAACCCGATTAACAACGAAATATGATTTGGAATATATAAATCTAAGATTTAATGGAAAATTTCCAAAGTAAAGCTTTCCAATTTAATAAAAATAAATTAGAATGGAATGGAATTCGATTTGGTAATAATCGAAGTGAGCTTCTGTGAAGGAAGACTGTTAATATATATGGAATTTAAAAGGCTTTGTCGTTATTCCATTTATATTATTGGTTGTACGGAAATTTATATCGATTGTATATATTGATCCGTTTTCCATGAAGATTCCATGGTTAATGGAATGTGATTTTGGGTTTATCGTGAATTGTGTTTTAAACGACATTGGTTCTTTAACCCAGTCAAAGACAGGATTACATGTCTAACATTGTATTTTGAACCGTATTGTTGATCTTTGCTAAATATATATATGTTTGGTGGCGGAGAATTTATTCTCTTGCTTAACACCCTTCTTTGAGATGTATGAGCTTAGAGGATATATATTGGCAAAAATCAATGGAACGGTGTAGATTGTCAATGTGGCATGTTTGATTTCCCAAAGTTAAATAATCATAATTAATGATTTGTGAGATTAAAACTAAGTAAAGTTTTAATGAATCTTTAATTAGATTGAAATGTGAATGTGGTTATTTCAATTATCAAATTTGGGAAATGATCGAGAATGGAGTACCACCAGATTTACTCCAAGCGATAGTTATATCTTTAATTAGAGTTGAACGTGAAATGGTAATTAATTTTACCGATAACACCGTGGTGTTAGATACGGAGTATTACTTGTTTTGCCCAATGGGATGAATAGGTGGGGATTGGGAAATAAATAAATGATTACTTCGGTAAGGCTCGATAATCCCGACTAGTTGATAAATCTTAATTTGGTTTTGAATTGATAACCAAAGGAAGATTAAAGTATAAATTTTAAGAGTTTATCTTTGATAAAATTAATGGAACTTTTCCCTAATGATGTGAATATTTTAATAAAAGAATATCCAGAACTGGAATGAGGTGTATGATGTGTTTTTATAGCACTTGATTATTGATTATAAAATACGCGGGGTATTCGGGAAGACTGAGTTTATCCCATTCTGAATAACAGATACGACGACTTAAAGTTGACGATGAAGCACTACAACAATATGTACTTTTGACATCGTTTTGGAACAACATTCGATTAGTAAGTGCTGTTAACATGATTAAAAGAAATGCGACATTATGATGAGAAGGTGGGTTAATATCTAAAACAGGCGGCAAATTATATTTCCATTCAGAAAAAAGGCAGGTTCCCTCTTTCACCACTTTGAAGGAGCATACAGAAAATATCCCTAAACTGATTTCATTCCACTCTCATCAATTTCATCCCTAATCCTACTTCTCTCCATAAGCACTAAAATTTCCATTATCATCATGATACTATTCTAGCATCAAAATCGACAACGTGCGAAGAAAAAGCAGAAATCTTCCATCTTGAGAGCCTCGAAATTGGTAACCTTCGTTATTTTCAGTTCTTCTTTTTATAATACTTTAATACTGTTTATTTCTTGTGGAATTTCTTTTTATTGTGTCCATGAGCTCTCACGAATGCTGCTGTAAGGCAATCTAATTTGGTTTATTAGAAACACAATGTTGATATTGTGTATGGCAGAAATCAACAAAACTGTAAAAATGTCTGGTGTAAGCAAAATACGAAGAAATTTTCTGATTCATTTCTCTTACGTCTGCTATCCATTACTTATCACTGACATCATTGTCTCAGGTTGGCTTTTCTGCATATTCCTAAATAAAAAAAGTTGTTTTTTATGATATAAGATAGAGAAAGTGCATTATTATTTTTATATGTAAGTTCTCATAACACTACTTTATTCTTTTTGCATATCCGACAATTTTGGTTTACTGGCCAGGTTCGGCGGTACCATATGGTCATTCTACGCATGTTTATGCATCCATCGTTACCTTGAGCAATCCGTAGTTTTTTTTAATTATAAACCAAACCTATTATGAACATATCTTATATTTACTTATTTTATGTTTATTGGTTACAAGCTTGATGGTTTTAAAGATAAGCGATTTCAAAAGGATCGGATATTGAAAATTTACTATTAAAAACATTTCAGGCTTAAAGATATCATACTAATTTTGGTTTTATGCGTTTAAGTATTACAGTTATTTATGTGTTTTATGTAGATATATTGGGAAGAAGATAGTCTAGAAAATAAACTCTTTCGATATGAGTTTCACACGTCAAAGACTTCAAATGTGTTATCAGTTTCTAAATGTATGTTAGTTTTGAATTCAGCAAGATTTTAAGTATGTGTATATGAGACTTTAAAAAGATTCTTATCTTGTAGAATAACAGATTTTATGTGCAATTATATATGTGCGGATTTTAAGCATATATCATCTTTAAGATATATACATACATATTCAAGTTCTTAATGACCTATGCCGTTGCATAGGTTGATTTTTTTTAATATAGGATTTCTCAGAAACATTATTTATATATATGTTCGCAAGTTTCAAATAAACATGATCTCACATATACACACAAGCCTAGATGTATAATCAAATGAAGTTGAAAACAGATATGGCTTTGTATATTATTAATTGTAACCTAAAAGCTATGACTATTGGACTTTTACTCAATCCACTCAAGCTAAAATAAGAGAAAGTAAAATGGAGATTAGTTCATGGTTCAAATCCTGAATGCATCATCAACTTGGTCTTTTGGATTATAGTATTTTTTATGAGAAGTCTAGTTTCAACCATTAATTTTTCAGATTCCTGCAATGTGAGTTATGCTATGCATGGATTCTTCAACCCGAACTAAATGATTTAAATCCTTTTTTAACTAAATGACTATAAGGAGAAAAGCTATAAATATTCAGAGAAAATATCCAGTTCTCATTAAAGTAGCTTCTAGCATTCTTTGCTCATCAGTTTCATTATAAGTAATCACCGTTTATTTTTCTTGAACTAGTGAAAAAAGGGTTTTATTGCTACTGAGCAGCAGAGTAGCTAATACTGCTACCCGCGGTGCAGGCACAACCCAGTATATTTTTAGTTAAATAATGTAATCACCTTTTATCCCTGCAACATTCTTTTCAGTTAAATAATATAATTTATAAAATTTGTGTCCTTACTTTTCTTTGTAATTTGCAGAAAATGAATAAGACTACAATGCGGACTACGAAGAAAATGCTTACTCGATGTAAAAGAAAAAATGGAGCATCCAGATTTGTATCCAATGAGTCAGATATAATAGACGAGCATATCAAGCCACCTATCGAAGACAACCAACATTTACTAAAGAATGATGATGGACAAAATGAAATAAATTCCTAGAACATTGATGTTGAAAAAGCGGATAACTCAATCATGCAAAATAACATGTAAACCAATAAATATTCGGAAGATGCAATGGAAATCGATAGAGCGATTGAAGATGTAGATGGACGTCCAAACTAGTGGTCCGACTAAAGTGAAAAGGCTTCCTTCAGATTATATGACCCGAATAGAAGTTCAATTTAATGCTATGGTTGAACCGATTGGAGCAGGGTCGGTGAAGTTATCTTCTTATTTGGGGCTACTTGTACGAGAGCATGTTCCGTTTACGCTTGAAGATTGGAGGCTACTTAGTGATGAGTTCAAAGTAGTTTTGTGGCTGAAACACCCTACCTCTGTTAGGGTCACTCACAAAGGGAATGCCCTAATTTCGGTGGAGGTTTATAAGTATAAGTCACAGATACACAAGACGGATATAAATACACATATTTTTAAATAGCAGAAACAACAGCAACTTTTATTTCATCAAAATACGTGTTACACAAACCATACAATAATTGTCTTACAATACTTCCAAAAACATTACATTTCCATAACTGTCTTGATTATCAAAAAAGCATAAAACATAAAATAAAGCAACAAAATCCCCATAATGATATCCAAAGCCATGATCCAAGCCAAAGAGATCCAAACCGTACATCTACTGTCTTCAAGCTTGCAAAAGAGTCCGACTAAGCAGAGTTGTTTCCTCCCTGTGGACCTGGGGGGAAATGAAAGAAAAGAAGACGAAAAGAAAAACGGAGTCAAACATAAAGCCTGAGTAAACCTAGTGACTTTTCAGTATGTGAATAAGAAAAGGATATGATAGACATAAACTGAAAACAGGATAGTATCATAACTAAGGGAGTGTAGTCTAGAATCGAATATACTATCGAACCCACACTATATCTCTGCATTTACTAGAATTACTCTAACCAGCACCCCATGCTGAGGGTGAAGTGATCCTTTTTGTTTTCTAAAGATCGGCTCCTACTCGTACGTGTGTCTTACGGCTACCCCAAGAAGTGTAGATATCTATGCTGGTCCCACCATGGGGTGTATCAAGGCCCATGGTGGCGGCCCCGACACAATTACTAGAAGACATAGGTTATACTACTGGTGCCCCCAGTGCCCTGCTTGTCTGCTCCGGAGTGCGTGCACGACCGCACACCGTTAGACCTACATTATGCACCCAACAATTACCGTTATTTGACCGCTTACAATCAACCCAGTAATCGTGCCCCACCCTACCTAGTTTCAGGGTACCGTTGATACCTAAATTGGGTTACTGCTGAAACGGGTCCCTACGTTACCAGGGTTTTCTAGTCAACATGTTAAGTGGTTAAGTGTTTGTATATATCTAACCCCACCCATCAATATTTGTTAACATGTTGAATCTTTGGTTAAGTATTTTCAGTTGACTTAACCCTACCACCTGTCCATAGCCTTTTAGAGCACCGACCACTCACATTAGACAGATATCACTACGGTTACTGGATATGCCGGTTGGTTCCGGGCAGGTTTACACCGTAGTTCAGTCTAACCTCGGGTCTTTATTGGGCTCAATGTTTAACCACCCACATTGGATAGGTATTGTTGTGACTACTGGACAGCCGGGCGGGTCCGGGCAGGTTTATGTCACTACTCAATCCAACCTCGGGTCAAACATGTCGTCTTTTCTAGATTTACATATTTCATTATTTATGTAAATGTCATGTCGTCTTTTAATTTGGGTATAACAATTTATACCGCTAAAATGTCACAGTCGTTGGCACACGCCAAACATGCCAACATATTTATTTATATCATGTTTTACACCCAACGCTATTACCCTCGTTTGTACGTACTAATGTTGGGCTCGACACAATTCAGCCCAACTTGATAAACGTGAGAAAAGGGGAAATCCAGAACATATAATATTTTCTATGATACATAGAAGGTGTAGCGCATGAACTTGCAAATTGGCGTTAACATAAACATTGGATCATGTGAACTTGCATTCCAAATTGACATACAGCTAAATGGGTGTAACATAGGATGGCATATGTAGATTTATACAAACTTGGGTTTTAACATATTAACTTGGTACAATGTCGAACACAAAACTAGCATGTTGTAAATTAACCCAAAAATGTCCAAATCTAATATATAGTCTATTTCCACATGAACTTGCATAGTTTATGTAACCCAAACTGCATTTAACATAGTTCTGATCATACTTGTAATGGATCTAAGATGTATACATAAGTTTGAGGCATGTAGGCATAAAAGATCTCAGATCTAGGATATGTTTACAAAAGTATATGGCCCATGATATCAACATAAACATAAAGGGGATACTAACATAAACATGAGAGGGATCTAATCATAGATTTTTCCACAAACTTGCAATTGCAATTACTTTCATATACAATCGTATAATAAACTTGCATCGACCCATTTATGCCACTACTCAATACACAAAATCACGATAGAAACAATACAATACACAAGATCTACATCATCATACAACAATAATATAATTCTATTCTCAATTACATCGTATCACATCATAATTTTATTCAGATTCTGAAAGACCACTATACTTATAACGTGTGACGAGATCTTGTTTTCTGATTTCTGTTTTCTGAATTTGGAGGTGCTCTCCTTTGGGTAGCAATTTGTTGATTGATTTGATTAGACTTTAATTTGCTTCTTAGTTTGATTCTTGGCGGCTATGATCAACTCCTTCCTGGCAGCATGACGACTCCTCTCTTATTTTCTTATGTGAATTAGTTGAGTTTAGGGTGTAATTATAGAGTTTCCAAGTTAATTTGAGCTGTCAGATGCAAACAGGGAGGGAAATCAGACCGTACAACACACCAGAAGTCGAACAAGGGTCAGACCCACCTAGTCAGGCCGATCAGGCAAGTCGACCTGCAGGTCGACACCCAAGTCGACTGCGCAGTCGACTTGGGGGGCCAGGTCGACTGCCCAGTGGACACTAGTGTCGACCTGGTCATTGGACGGGAATTTTCCCGCCCAGCCCAGTTTGAACTCGAATTCGAATTTTAAACCTGTTCTGAGCTGTTTTTGAATTTCAAATTTATTCTAAAACTTCCGGAGATCATAACTCCTTCATACGGAGTCTGTTTCATGCAAACTCGGACTCTATCTCAACCAGAATTCCGAGACGAACGCAATGGCGTAAGCCATTTCCATAAATTCTTTCATTAGAATTAATCATACTTTAATTTATGAATTTCACTATTATAGAATATACGGGGTGTTACATTCTTCCCCACTTAAAAGGTTTTCGTCCCCGAAATCTTCAAGTTTAGGAAGAATGTATATCCTGCCATCCAATCGTCCATCTACTCAACCAACAAACACAGGTGTCCATTGTCCTTAAAGACTTCTAATGCTTTATGATCATATGCATTATGTGTGTAAATGTCCCTATCTAATGTAGAAATCAGGCGGTCGACTGATTTAGTTGACCTCCTAAATGCGAATCATGTAAGTGTCTTGAATCCATTATGTATGCAAATTTTTTCCTACTCATAATTCTACATGAGTGCACAACAATTCATACAAATGCGATAACCATATGATAACATATAAAATTTCAACCACATATGAACGAGAATACATATATGCATATGCATATGCAGTATGAAGTGACTGAGCCGATCTAAAACCTAGGGTGTGTGTGTATATGCATCCACGAGCAACCACTAGCAATCACTTGCAACCACTTGCAGCCATAATCCATAACATGTTTTCAAATACATGTTTGCATCCATTTGTTTTCTACCTAAGGAGAAAGGGTTGAGGAAATATGCCTAAAAGATATATAAAGCATAACTTAAGGAAAAAGAGAGATCAAAGATGTACCCTCAAAAAGAAAAGGGTAGGCTGCACGTATTCTAGCCTCAGTTTCCCAAGTCGCGTCTTCCTCGGCGTCGATCTACTGGACTTTGACGAGCTTGACTTCGTGGTAGCGTAGCTTTTTCACTTCAGTTCCTAAGATGCGTGTTGGAACTCTTCTCATAGTTGCTTCACGTTCCACTTCGGCTTCTTCTAGAATGCTAGGCTCTACTATTTCAGAAGACTCATGTAAACACTTCCGGAGATAAGAAACATGAAAGACGTTGTGAACTCCGGCCAGTTTTTCGGGTAGCTCTAATCTATAGGCCATCT
>JASFAX010000431.1:0-63203 GCA_030737875.1 Allium sativum
CTAGAGCTCACAGAAAAAGAGGGTCTTGAGTTCTGGGATCTGAATTCTGTAATTGACTAGTGTTCCCTTGTTGTAGACAATTTCGTTGTTGAGATTAGACTTTGATTTGAATAGAATTGAGTTGCTCTACTTTGCTTCTAGTTGGTGGCGGCTACTCTAGGTTTTGGAGAGACAGTATGATGGCCATTGATCTAATTTTAATTTGATTCTAGGGTTTGAGTCTACACATGTTTTTGTAGAATTTCAATTTAATTTGAGCCGTCGGATGCTCTTATGGTTAATCAAAACAATTCAGTCAGGATAGGGTGACACCTCAGCCCTAATGACTCAGCAAGGAGTCAGAAAGGACTAAGCAATGAGTCACAGTGTGGATCAGATCACACCAGAAAGTTGTGTAGGCTTTCTGCTCGGCCTGGGCGCCCTTGGGAAGTGCGCCAGTGTATTTTTGTACTGGTGCACTTCCCAATTGCGCCAGTGCATTTTTTTCTTTTTCTTCTTCTGGTTTTTCCGCCTAACTTCATTCATCCATATCTCCATCATATGGTGTCCGTTTTACGCAAAATCGAACTCTATCTCAAGCAGAATTCTGAGACGAACGAAATGGCGCAACCCGTTTCCGTTGATTCCCACATTTGAAATTAAGTATTCCTAAATTTAGTTAATTTGATTATTCAAAAATTCGTGGTGTTACATTCTCCCCTACTTAAAGGATTTCGTCCCCGAAATCTTCAAGTTAAGAAGAATGTGTCCTACCATCTAATCGTCTATCTACTCAACCATCATCCACAAGCATCCATTGTGCTTAGAAAACTTCAAATGTCGTATGAACATATGAAAAAGTGTGTGTATATGTTCCTTATCTAATGCAAAGATTAGGCAGTCCACTGATTTAGTTGACCTCCTTAATGCGAATTATGTCAGTGCCATGAGTCCAACATGTATGCAATTTTCCTATTTGATACATATTATCTCTTCATGTGTGCACAACCATTCATCAAAATGCAGCATCCATATGATAACACAACCATTATACATCCATTACCCTGAATACGCACACATTTTTATATGCAATATGAAAGTGATTTGAGCCGATCTAGTGCCTAATGTGTGTGTAAATGCATCCACGAGCAACCACTAGCAAACACTTGCATCCACTTGCATCCACTTGCAACCATCAAACATAACATGTCTCAAACACATGTTTACATCCATGGATTTCCTATCTAAAGGTAGAAGATTCGGTTGATGGGATACAAACAAATGATATAACTAAAACAAAAGCTCTTTTCCCATTTGACATCGGTTAAGAGAATAATTCCCTAAATCTCAGCCCCGAAGACCGAAATCAACATCAGATTGACACTCGGAGAATTACCCCCGTTAAACATTGTTAAAACTGGAAATATACTTCATGCTTCGACTAGAAACCCCTATCGTTCAGAAATATTCAGATACTTACAGACTACTGGTATAGATCAGATTACAGAATGATTCTCAGAAAGCTAAGCATAACAGACCCTTGCGGGTCACAGGAAACTTTCGGGGTCTTCCCATGATAAGTTAGAAACTTAATGACCCTCCTCTCAAAATCTAGAACGGCCCTCTACATAGAAAGCTTGTCCATTTAGAACCAACCCATAGCCCATAAACTTGAGCAAACAAATGTCACATTCAAATTTTTGACGCCTAACACAGATAATTTCAACCTCTTACAAATCACCAATAAATGAGCCGAACCACAAAAGGGGTTTGAAACAACTACAAGATCAGAAACAAAAATAGTATTAAAAAGCAGAGTCTCAATTACAAAATCAAAATGCCAGAATCCAAAAGATTCTTAACTTTATAAGGAAGGTAAACCTTTTACATAAATGTTTCCTATCTCTATCGTATCCATCTTCCACGAGAGCATTCACCTGCCCTTCAGAAGTCCCTTGCGATCCTTGCGCCATCAGGCATTCCTTGGAGAAGTGTCTGACCTCTCCGCACTTAAAGCAATTGTACTTCCTCCTTTTACATTCTTTGACTAGGTGACCTTCTTTCCCACAATAGTGGCATTTCCTCTTACCCTTTCCCTTCTCATCCTTCTCGCCTTTCTTCTGCTGTTGCTGTCCTTTCTTGGGTCTCGCCTTCTCATTTTTCAATGTCCCTTCAACTTTTTCCTCTTACTTTGCTCCCTTGTCCTCTTCATGCATTAGGGCCATATCAATCAGCTTTTCAAAAGTGGACCCCAAGGGAAAGTAGGTCATAGCCAATCCGTGTAGCGGCTCATTCAGGCCTTTAACAAATCTCAGAGCCTTCTTCTCAGGTGTGTTCACGAAGTCTAAGCCAAACCTCGCTAACTGATTGAACTTGTTGATGTACTCTTTTACTGACAGATTCCTCTGCTTCAATGCCAAGAACCTTTCCATGTATAGATTTTCTTCTGCTCGTGAGAGAAATTTCGCCCCAAACCTACACCTGAAATCCGGCCATGTATCAACTGGATGCTCTTCATTAGTGACCTCCCACCAAAATGAGGCCTCATCCTTCATTAACCAGGCAGCTAACTGGACCTTTCTTCCATCTTCTACCTCAAAGATTCCAGACAATTCTTCCACCTCTTTTAGCCAATTTCGAGCTCCAACAAACATCTCCGACCCATGAAAAGGTTTCCCGCCCATTGCCCGAAAGTCCTTACATATCCTTGAAAAAGTATCAACACGAGGAAGGGGAGGAGGAGGAACGGGTGCAGCTGGGGGAGAAGGAACATTTGTTGGACCTACAGCGGTGGCCCAAACTTCCAAATACCTCTTAAACCATCATGTATAGGTACGCCCTTTGGAAGATTAAGATCCTCAGACATGCTAAGAAGAAAAAAGGGAGAGATTTTAGAAAAAGGACCGAAGGATACTACATATGGATTTTTGGGGATTTTTTTTTCAGAACAGGCTTTCCTTTGTTAAAATACTTCCTTTTAAAACCTTTTTGAAAAATATTTTCAAAATTTTTATCTAATCTGGTAACCTTCAGCTCTGATACCAAGTGTAACACCCCACCTCCATTAAGGTCACTCACAAAGGGAATGCCTTAACTTCAGTGGAGCGTTTTTGGTAAACAGACACAGAATATCACAAGATAGATATAAAAAATTTGCAGCGGAAAATAAACAACTTTATTAAATCATCAAAATACTTTGTTACATAATACCATGAGTCATAAAACCATTACAACAGAACACTTCTGCCTTACATCATCAGAGTACATAGTTATTTCAAAGAAATACATCATTCCCCATATTAAAGAGCAAGCCATATAAGAGACAGAGACTCGAGCCATACTTCAGAGGTAGGTCCTAGAAGAAGATATACAAATCCGGACTAAACCTGGGTGTTTCCTTCCTGAGAACCTGGGGGGAACGAAAGAAAAGAGGCGAAACAAACTAGGTCAGACATACGTCTGGTAAGTCCAGTAACTTTTAGCCAGTAAATCAATAAAGTTAAACATGACAGGCATACAAAGTGGATAAGAGGATTCACGGTACAGATGGCAGGTATGACAGGACAAATAAGGTAAGATGTATGCTTCACAACAAACTACTCTGCACTATTACTAGTAAAATCAAGATTGGATGATACCTTCCGCTAACCATAATAACGATAACGACGTTGGTAGTTTCGTGTAGTCCTAGCTGCTGTCATGGGTGTCGCCTGCTACAATCTCAACTAGTCTTACCCAATACGCTCCTACTATAAATTGGTAGACTTAGGGCATACGTCTGGGTATACCCTAACCACTACCCTAATCGATCGACTCCCTACTCTGTAGATACCCTGTGCGGGTCCCACAACTAGGGCGTATCACTTCCCTAAAGTGGCAACCCAAGGTGTGCACAGTTATACCTACTGGTGTCATGGTCGTCTTATCCCCCTCTGCGAGGCCCATGCACGCACATGTCCCCGGTCGGTTTGCGCCGCCCACATCATCCGTCTCGTTTTGGATCTCTTACAATAAATCAGTAAGCGTGCCCCTTCCCCGCCTAGTACGGAGTTCTTTACTTTGATACCCCTCCGGGTTACTAACTGAAATGGGTCCCACACAACATGATACAAGCTCTCCCCTATGTCTTGTATCCTCACTAGGTTTTCTACTGACTATGTATACCCTAAGGCGTCTTTAATTACATAGCCCTCAATCAGTTATGCGTACCTATAGGTGTCTTTAATACATAACCCTTAATCTACCTATAGGTTATGCTTACCTATAGGTATCTTTAATACATAACTCTATCTATTCCCATTAGTTACGCGTACCCCTAAAGGTGTCTTTAATACATAACTTTACTATTTTACCCCGGTTATGTATACCATTAGGTGTCTTTAATTACATAACCCTTTTTATTCGGTTAAGTTTGTGGGCCTGTATATATTAATATTACCCACATACCCTTCAGTTGTACTTAACCCTCCCATTTATTTAATCCTATTTATTTAATGGTTAAGTTTGTGGGCCTATATTAATATTTCCCACCTACCCATCAGTTGTACTTAACCCACCCACAATCCAACTCATTTTACTTAACCCTAACTTATGTTTATCATCATACATTCCACATGTATTATGTTAGGTTAAGTAGTCTTTTCTTATTACCATGTCCAATTATGGTTATATTGGGCTAGACCTCCCATATTAGGCCTACGACATGTGGATGCTGGATATGCTGGTCGGGTCTGGGAAGTCTTATTCCACAGTTGGATCTAACCTCGTGTCTTAGCCCGAGTCGTATTCACACACTTAAACCTCTCACATTAGGTTCAACATTAGTGGCTGTTGGATATGCCGGTCGGGTCCGGGCAGACTTCCACCACTAATGTAACCTAACCTCGTGTCATAAGTGTTAATTAAATTTTCATACTTTAATTGCTTAAACATTCCTCTTTTGATTAATTAAGTTAATTAATTAATCCTTTCCTTTTTATAGGTGAAAATACCTATTTTATTAACAATTTGAATTTCCTATCCATAAATGGTCATATTCAAATTATACCATTTTTACTCAATTTTACCTATGTCATAATAGGTAATTATTTATATGTTTCTCTACTAGAATCATGTGTCCAATTTACGTAATCACTGTATAAATTATGCTTTTTACAAATTCCCCTTTTTCTCCGTTTCTTAACTAGCGTAATCGCGTGCATTTTGGCGTTATTGAGGCTACAAAGTAGCCTTGCCGAAATAATAAAGTAAAGGAATGACAAGGTGCATAAGCATGACAACTAGGGAAAATGACATGATAACTTCGCATATAATTATGATTCACCACATAATTAACAACTTGCATAGATTGATGATTTTGCAACATAACAACTTGCATAGGTTCAAGATTTTCAACATAACAGCTTGCATAGGTTCATGAATTAACAATATAATTAACACCTCACATAGGTTCATGATTCGCAACATAACAACTTGCATAGGTGACTTGCATAGGTTCATGATTCACAACATAACAACTTTCATAGGTGATTTGCATGATCTCATAACAACTTGCATAGGTTCATGATAACAACTTGCATAGATTCATGAATTTCACTTGCATAATTTCATGATTCACCACAACAATAAACTTGTATAATTTCATGATCCACCACAACAATAAACTTGCATAACTACAAACAATATATACCCAAATCATAGTCTACCACGATTCACTTTTATTTATTTAAACCTAAAAGTGACTAGAACTCACAGAAAAAGAGGGTCTTGAGTTCTGGGATCTGAATTCTGTAATTGATTAGCATTCCCTTGTTGTAGACAATTTAGTTGTTTAGATTAGACTTTGATTTGAATAGAATTGAGTTGCTTTACTTTGCTTCTAGTTAGTGGCGGCTACTCTAGGTTTTGGAGAGACAGTATGACGGCCATTGATCTAATTTTTATTTGATTCTAGGGTTTGAGTCTACACATGTTTATATAGAATTTCAATTTAATTTGAGCTGTCGGATGCTCTTAGTGTTAATCAAAACCATTCAGTCAGGATAGGGTGACACCTCAGCCCTAATGACTCAGCAAGGAGTCAGAAAGGACTCATCAATGAGTCACAGTGTGGATCAGATCACACCAGAAAGCTGTGTAGGCCTTCTACTCGGCCTGGGCGCACTTGGGAAGTGCGCCAGTGCATTTTTGTACTGGTGCACTTCCCATGTGCGCCAGTGCATTTTTTTTCTTTTTCTTCTTCTGGTTTTCCCGCCTAACTTTATTCGTCCATATCTCCATCATATGGTGTCCGTTTTACACCAACTCGGACTCTATCTCAAGAAGAATTCCGAGACGAATGCAATGGCGCAACTCGTTTCCCTTGATTCCCACATTTGAAATTAAGTATTCTTAAATTTAGTGAATTTGATTATTCAAAAATTCGGGGTGTTACATACTGGTATTGCCCCTTCTTGACCTAGGCAACCCATCAATAAAGTCCATAGAAATGCTATCCCATTTCCACTATGGGACCTCTAGAGGATGAAGCAGACCACCAAGCTTCTTCTGTTCTGCCATGATTGGCTGGCATATCAAGCATTTAGAGACAGACTCTGCTACATCCTTCTTCATGCCATTCTAGAAGAAAACCCTTTTCATGTCTTTATACATCTTGTCCCCACCTGGGTGTATGGTCAACTTGGACTGATGTGCTTCTTCGAGAATGGTTTTCATCAAATCCCTTGCTTGTGGGATGCATTGTCTTCCATCCCGTCTCAACCAACCCTTGTCATCGATGGAGTATCTATTGAGGTGACTAGAAGTCTCACCTCTAATTAGCTTATACATCACATCAACTAGTTGAGGCTCTTCACATTGCGCGGTTCCTATTGAGTCCAAAAGAGTAGGTCGCACCTCTAGCGATGTTAACAAACCAGGTACAAATTCAAAGGAGGGTCTAAAGTCAAAGTTTGCCATGTACTCCAAGCTTTGCCTTTCTACAAAGAGAGAACTTAAGGTCAGCTTTTCCTACTTAAGGCGTCTGCTACCACATTGCCCTTGCCAGGCGTATAAGCAATCTCAAAATTGTATGAGGCAAAAAATTCCATCCACCGTTGTTTTCTTAAGTTAAGATCTTTCTATGAGAAAAGATACTTTAACGATTTATGGTCAATAAACAATTCAAACCTTTATCCTAGCAGGTAATGACGCCATGACTTAAGAGCGAAAACAATGGCAGCTAGTTCTAAATCATGAGTTAGGTAGTTCTTCTCATGTACCTTCAACTGCTTTCCCCCATAATAAACTACCTTTCCTTCTTGCATCAAGACAGCGCCTAGTCCCGTACAACATGCGTCTGTGTATACCATAAACGCCTTACTCCCATCAGGCAATGTCAGAACTGAGGCCGTTGTCAGAGCCCTTTTCAGTTGTTGGAAAGCAACATCACAATCCATATCCCAGGAAAAAGTAAGGTTCTTCTTCATCAACCTAGTAAGTGGGGCTGAGATCTTCGCAAAGTCCTTAATGAACTTTCTGTAAAAGCATGCTAGCCCGAGAAAACTTCGTACTTCGGTAGCATTCTGTGGAATCTTCCAATCTTGCACCGCAACTTCTTTTGCAGGATCCACAGCTATCCCCTCTTTGGACACCACATGTCCAAGAAACCTTACTTCTTCTCTCCAGAAATGGCATTTGGAGAATTTTTCTTTCAGCCGATGTGCTCAAAGAGTATCCATAACTTCCCTTCAATGCTAAGCATGTTCTTCCTCACTTTTTGAGAAAATCAAAATGTCATCCACAAAGACCACTACAAATTTATTAAGGGACTCTCTGAACACCCTACTCATCAAGTCTTCGAAATAGACAGGTGCGTTTGTCAAGCCGAAAGGCATGACAAGCCATTCGAAGAAATCATCCGGTGTCCTGAACGCGGTCTTATCTATGTTGTCCTCAGCCACTCTTAGCTGATGAAATCCAGTGGCCAGATTTAGTTGGGAGAAAATCGGGGCACCTACGAGCTGTTCGAACAAGTCGTCTATTATAGGAAGTGGGTGCATGTTCTTCTTGGTCGGCTTGTTTAGCTCCCTACAGTCCACGTGTTGGCGAAGTGAACCATCCGCTTTGGTTGCGAACACCACAGGAGCACCCCATTCAGAAATACTCCGCCTTATGAACCCCTTTTAAAGCAACTCTTTAACTTGCTTGTTGAGCCCTTTCCTTTCTCTTGGAGCCATGATTCGAATGGGTAAAGCGACAAGTTTTTCATTATCAACAAGGTATATACGGAAGTCTATCTCTCGCTTCGGAGGTAAACCCTTCACCTCTTCAAAGACATCTAAGTATTGACGGACTAATCTAACAGATTGCAAGTTTTCAACAAACGCATCAAGACATTCTAGATATGTAATGACCCGGATATTCCGTCGGTTAGATTTGAATATTTAATACAGTTTTAGATATTGGGTGGATAAATATAAATGGGATTTTTATTTTAAGTTATCAATTTAATAATCAATTTCGATTTAATATCGAATATATTAAATTATCGAAATACGTCAGTTCGAAAAGTGGAAAACTGAATTAGAAACAGTCCACAGAATCAATTCAAAACTCCTGTTTGAATTAGAAGAATAATGTTAATTTATTATCGAAGAATAAATTGCTTGAAATTAATTTATATGGACTTAAATTAATATCTCCTTCAGATGATCGAGTTGGACTTCGTGACTTATCCCAGTGTGTTCGCAACAGGGGTATTACCCTAGAATCAACAGTTGTTGGGTTCAGAGAGGAGTTCGAGATCAAGGGTTATTTAAATTTTAAGAGTACAGTTTTTAATTAAAATAAAACAAAGAAAATCCTTTTCCTTTTTGAGTGGAGAGAAACAAAGCAACGGTGGCTTCTCTTTCTTCCATAACTTAAAAGCACGGTGGCTTCTTCATTGCCACAAATTAAAATCAAACCAAAACTTTATAAACCGTGCCTTCATTTTGAGTTCCTCACAATCGAAATCAAAGGAACCGAAAGCTTCAGCAACAAATAAATGGCCGCTCCATTTCCAAACCAAGATCGAAATCGATCTGCTCTTCATGCTTGGAAGGTCGCGACTTCAGACTCGTGGAGTTCGCGTTCAAGCTCGGACCAGGAAATGGAAACCGCGAGGCACAGGGTTCTGGAATGTTGGGATTCGCGTTGGACTTGGAGGACTGGGTCGTGCTATTGTCTGACCCTCGAGCTAAGGACCACCGCGAGTTCAAAGGGGGTCGCGGTAGAGCAGCTCGCGGTGGTGGTTAGGGGAAGCCGATGAAGCGTGATATGCTGATGGAATGCACTGTGTTGGGATCGACGTTGGTATGGGATTACCGTGAGTTCTGTCAGGTCGCGATGGAGGTACTTGGTGATTTCCGTGAGTTTGAGATTTGAAGACGTGAACGTTTTGAGGAGTTCAATTGAGGTTCTACTGGTGATGCTGTGAAGTACTGGCCTGGATCTTGTTCGATTTTTGCATAGTTACTGTTGATTCGAGGCAGTGGAGTTCGAATGACAGTGGATGGAGTTCGGAGAGGTGAGAGCTGTTAATGACCGCATAGTGTTCGACAAAATGCCGAAGAGGGGATTAAGGTAATTTACTAATTTAATTTAGTAATATATATATATATATGACATTTTGAATTATATAAAATGGTTCCAAAATTTTAAATGCATAAATACTTATATGAAAAGTCGTATTAACTAAGGAATGTTATATTAAGGGTATACGAGATTTTCTTCGAATGGGGACAGTCGAACAATGCATAGCTGTGAATTTCATAAGTTGGAATTAAAATGGGGAATCAGAACAGATCGAGGAAAAATAATCTGGTGAGTAAACCTCAATCACCATTTATTTAGAAATTATTTTTATATAGTTAAAAATAATTGTCTGTGCTTGTTTGAATATTGTTTGGTTGATTTAAATATATTAGTTATTTAGGACTGTATATATATATATATATATATTGGGTTGATTGATTGGATTGATTCCCGCAGTCTCATTAGCGGATGCCCGCGGTTTCATAGCGGATGATTACCCTATACGCCCCACGCTATGATTAGTGGATGACCTTCATACCGCGATATCCTGCCTCGAAGCAGGATGGGTATTACTATGTTTACTAACATCTGTGGATGCAGGAAAACAGGTTGGAGGAATCCAACTGGATTCCTCAAAAATATATTATCTGTTGTTGTTTGTTTGATTTCATAGATATCCCTATATGATGTGTTAAAAATCAAATGATTGAAAATTGGTTGATTTGATCGTTGAAAATATCCCTGGGGTTTGAATATTTATTCATAAAAATATCGAAAAGGGTATTTGATATTTAAAAATGAAATTCTATTTTTATAAATAGAATTTGAATTTTAAAGGAACTATAGAAAATATTTAACTTGTTTTGAAAGTATATAAAACAAGTGAATCGAATTTATAAAGTTGTTTATAAATGAAAAGGATGGAATTTGAATCGAATTTATAAACTTTGTTTATAAATAGAAAGATGGAATTTGAATCGAATTTATAAACTTTGTTTATAAATAGAAAGATGGGATTTGAATCGAATTTATAAACTTTGTTTATAAATAGAAAGATGGGATTTGAATCGAATTTATAAACTTTGTTTATAAATGAAAATATGGGATTTGAATTGAATTTATAAACGTTGTTTATAAATGGAAAGGTGGGATTTGAATTGAAGTTATAAACGTTGTTTATAAATAAATGCCGAGAATTCAAATGGACTTTGAATTTAAGGAATTGAAATAGAGATTTGAATAATCGAATTCAAATGGACTTTAAACTATAGATTTGAATATAGAAATTCAAATGGACTTTAAACTATAGATTTGAATATAGAAATTCAAATGGACTTTAAACTATAGAATTTGCAAATAGGATTCAAATGAAGTTTAAATAAAGAGAATTCAAATAGAATTGAATTGGAATTTGAATAAGAAGTCGATAAAGAAACGAGAGTATGAGTATAATTAGAATTTGTTAATATGCAGTTAAAATATATTTGAACATGTCATATTCAAATATGAAAGAGAAATAGACTGAAAAGTTAATTAACAGATTTAATTAACAAATTGAGTTAAAACGATTTGGTATAGTTAAAATAGATTGGACAGGTATAGACATACAGGAGACAGGTATGGAATAAAGTATAGAAGTGAAATAAATAGAATGCCCGACAAAAAGGTACGTATTTAATTTCCATATGAGATTTTATGCGCCGTATACGCAAGCCGCTTGGCTTTTTCTTTTTCTTTTTGAGATAAGAAGGACCGGGAAAGCTATTTGAAATTTCCCGATGCTCCCGGTACAAAGGAGGTTATGGCGAATTTTTCCAGGAATTTAAGGAGATAGAATATTTTTAAGATAATTTGATAGTTAGAAATTAACATATCAAAAGATATAGAAGCCGATAAGAAAACGAACTTAGAAATAGAATAGTATAATCAAAAAGGAAGTATAAGAATAAAATCTAGAAAGATTAGAAAGAGAAAATGTATATGTGTTTAAAGGTGAATGATCAGTTGTATGGTATTGATTATTCGAGTAAGTAGTCTTGTCTGTTTTGACGTTAAATGTTATTCAGTCAAGGTCTGAGAGGTAATTATACCCCAACTTGGTTGATTTCATGATATACCGATAAGTAGCAAGATTTAGGCTTGAAGATCAATGTGGAATAAGAATTAGTTAATACTGTATTTGGGTTGTCGTAACGATGTTTTACAGAACATCTGTTTTAACCCAAATATGTGCAAAGCTTGGAAATAGAATAATGAATATTTCCTAGTATAGAAAATAATAGAAGGCGATATATGGAAATGTTTTCCAAATAACGGATAAGGCCAATATGGTTATTGAAAATATTTGGTTAACAAATATTGATAAAGAAATAGAGAAGTGATTTAATTAATGGAATACTAAATAAAGGCTTAGTGATTGTTGGAT
Organism: Allium sativum; assembly: GCA_030737875.1. Classification (NCBI taxonomy): domain Eukaryota; kingdom Viridiplantae; phylum Streptophyta; class Magnoliopsida; order Asparagales; family Amaryllidaceae; genus Allium; species Allium sativum. Next base: position 11,960 of record JASFAX010000431.1, read on the forward strand.
GTTTGGTTGAACACTTGTTTTATTCGATAGTTAAATCATCGACTATCGAAACACTTGTTTTTATTCGATAGTTAAATCACAGACTATCGGAGTTTTGACCATCGTTGTCAATATGGAGAGACCGGTTGGATTATTATCCGAAGAACCACCCCATATTGGCAGTAGCGTGCGAATCAGATTATATAAAGATAATCGAAGACGGAGTAGAGTGCAAGGACTTTTTCTATTTATAGAAATAGTACCTTCGGTTCATCCTGTTCCTGGTGGCTTGTATGGATGAATGTCTGACAGAGTATTTCCAGAATGGTCACGTACATTGATTTCTTCAACCGTACCAAGAGTGGAAGCGGAGAAGGAAACTTCTTTTAGCTAACAAGTAATGTACTGTTGAGGACATCAATCAGTGATTTGATGGATTTGACGATGTGACATTCGAAGTGAATCTGGTGTGATGATAAAGCGTAGCTTCTAGCCTCATCAACCGGTAAATGACAGAAATCGGGCAAGCAACATGGCTATGTAGGTCGCACCTATTAGGGTGTATAATCACCTGATCTAGAGTTTCATTTACTTCTAAAAATCTATTGTCGATGCTGACCCATTCGGGAAACGGTTGCTGATCCCAATCGTTGGTGATATACATTCGATACACTCAAGCGAAATGAGTGGTCGGTCATGTGTGGCTGTGTTGCAGGATGTTCTTGTTGAACTCGGTGTATTCTCCTCTAGAGATATACCAGCGGAAGGTGATTCCATACCTTGTCATAGTTGGAAATCCATTACCCAATACGTGCTTGCGGTTTTGATTGTATATTTATGTGGAACGTGAGATGCAAACGTTCCACCAGATTGTTATTCACTTGATTTAGACATTATTATAATATCAAAAGAGTTTTGATATAAAGATAAGTCAAGTGTTTGGATTTTCATAAGAGAAAAACCTGTTCCGTGTTATACGGCGTGGTCTTATGAGATATCATTTAGTTTTCTGAAACTGTTTTAAACTGTTTACTCATACCAGTCCCATGACTGACCCGTAGTTTACTTTGTTGTTTTCCCTAAACTCTTGGGTGCCTAAATTTGTACGGGCAGTCAAGTAGTTCAGGATTTTACAGATCTATCTAAAGGAGCTTGGAGCAGGAGGCTTCAGCGTTATCCAGTTATAGTTGTTCCGTTATGTTGTAAGTGTTGTACTCTGATAAGTGTATGATATACAGTTAAGGTTTTGTATTTCAAAGATGTGATATATTATATTTTGTTCCGCTGCGATGTGAGATTCTGTGTTGTTATTTCTGTTCTTCTTCTACCTCTTTCTTCTAAAAAAAAAATGTCTCGTATTTTCATGATATTTGGGTTGGACGTATGATGTATGTAGTCAACTCTGATGTTATGGAAATCTGGGTCATTACAGTTGGTATCAGAGCTTAGGTTGAGCGAATACCTAGGCTGTGTGGAAATGTGCTCATTAGAGATAGGATCAGTAGTATCCTAGAATGAGTTGAGTGTATATATATATATGAGAGAGCGTACTTGTTATTTGATATAAAAACTGTTTTATATTGTGTTGACTAGTCTGTTGAGTGGATTATAAATTTTGGTCGAATCGTGGGACGCCACGAAGTCGATAGGAATTTATAAACACTTGAACAGAAGATTGGACACGATATTGTTTTCAAATAGTTAAGTTGATTGTTAGGATTATAATCAAATTAGATTATAAAACAGAAATAGTTATATATATAACCAATGGAATTTGTATATGAAATCGAATATACAAATGTGATAAATTGAAATTGAATTCCAACCAGAATTCAGAATTTAAAATCCTGGGAGTTTGGAAAATATTTTTCTAAATGGAGTTTGAAAGAAATAAAGCACTGACTCATTCAGTAGCTGGGAAATAATTCTGATGATGGTCGCAACATCACCAGTGTTCATTTTCGAGTTTCTAAGTGATGAATTGCTGCCTTAGAAAAGTTTTGATGGAAATTTATTGAAAAGAAAACAAGTTGTTTGAAAATTCAAATGTTTTGAATTTGGAATAGATATAAATATATGTATATATTTATATTACTTCAAAGGACTTTTGAAATGAGAATTGGAATATAGATTTCAAATAGAAGTAAAATAAAGGAATTTGAATATATAAATATATATATAATTCAAATAGAAGTGAAATAGAATTTGAATTTAAAGGAATTCAAATGAGTTTGAATAAAGAAAAATTCAAATAGAAATTGTATAAGAAAAATTGAAATGGAATTTGAATTCAAAGGAATTCAAATGGTTTTGAAAAAAGAAAAGTCAAATAGAGATTTGAATATAAGAATTCAAATGGAATTTGGTTAAATAGAATTTCGAAGAGAATATAAAGTGGAGGTTGAATATTAGAATTCAAGAAAATATAGAGTTTGAAATAGAATTTAAATTCAAAGGATTTCAAATAGAAATTGAACAAAGGAATTTAAATAGAAATTGAATAAAGGATTTTAAATGGAATTTGAATAAGGGATTTGAAATGAGTTTTGAATAAAGGATTTCAAATAGAAATCGAAGATAAGAAATTCGAATAGAATTTGAAATAGAAGAAATTCAAATAGAAATTGAATAGAAGGAAATTCAAATATAGAGTTTGAATAAAGAAATTCAAATGGAATTTGAATATTGTAGATGTAGAGGACTTGAATATTTGAAGAGAAATAGATTGGGAATATTATGTTGAAATGGATTGGATATATATTAAAAATATATCAGAATGGAGTTGAATTTATTATAAACAAAGTTAAAACGTTTATATTTATAAATATAATTAAAACGAGCTCGTCGTAGCGCGGCAGTTCGTAAATTTGCGACTCGAACTTTAATCGAGTATACAGGACTCAAATTAAGTCGAAATTCTTTGAAACAAGAATCGTCGGGACCGGTTGAACAATAGCTTTCTAATGAAAGAGAAAAATCTAGATTTCGTCGTATAAATTTGGAGTTATGTCAAAATCAAATTTTTTGAAAAGCAGCGCCAGAAACCATTAAAAACCACAATGGTTTATATATGTAAGTAAAAGGATTTTTAAAGTAAATAAAATCCGAATGACCATGAGGAAAATCCAGACTGGAGAGATAAAATAAATATGAACCCCAGTGAAGTAAGTGAAATGATTTTTAAGACAAAAATCATATTCTAAATGGTTAAATAGAATTAACTAAATTGGAAAATAATTAGTTAAGGGAAATTTGAATCGAAACTGGGTTTTTGGATAAGTGAAAGAGATTGAGAATTTATATTCGAAATCGAATATATAACTCAAGTTGAAAATATAATTAGATTAGTTTATAATTAAGTTGACATATATTTGAACAAGTTATATTCAAATAAAAAGGGTGAACTAGGCAAAACGGTTAATTATCAACAAGTTAATGGGAATTTGAATGATTGAAATTAAATTTAACTTAAGTAAGTTAAATGGATCGAAATGAATAAATTGAGTAAAATCAACGTGAATGAAATATGAATTGGGTTTGAATAAAGGAAAAACCAAAAGAGTTCAAGAGGAAATATATTTGTAAAACAAATACAAAGGAAGTTATGTGCAAACAAATAAAAGAAGAAATATTTGTAAAAACATTTAAAATAGAATTTAAAAAGGGGATATTTGTAAAAACATTTACAAATAGATTCAATGGAAATATTTATTTATGTTAAATAAATAGAATGTTATAGAATGAGATATTTATTTGTTAAATAAGTAGAATTTAATCAAAGGAATATTCAGAAGATGAATAGAAAATGGAAATCTGTTTTTAACAGATAAATGGAAAGATTAATTTATAAATAACAGTTATAAGTTAAATTAAATATTTATCATTCGAGAAATGGAATATATAAGTCTGAGCTTATATAGAGAAGAGATATTGGTTTTTAACACCGATAGTTTTAAATAGAAGGGTTACACAACACTTGTATAAGTGAAGTAACGTTATTAAAGAGAACATTTATAAAGTGAAGAACCGTTACTAAAAGTAAATCTTTATAAATGAATAAACGTTATCCAATAGGAATTATATGAATAGGAGAAGTCGATTAGAGTTAGAATAAATCGATTAGAGTAAGAATTAACCAGTTAGAGTTAATCAGTTAGGGTTAATCCATGGAGTTAATTGAATATTAGTTATTCAATTAGAATTTATCTAATATTTGTTATTCAGAATAAGAGTTAACCAGATAGAGTTAATTGAACATAGTTAATCGAATTTGGATTTAATTGAATGTTAGTTATTCAATTAAAGTTGATCGAATATAGTTATTGAGATAGAGTTAGCCAAATATTGTTACTCAGGATAAGTTGCCATTTCGTACGACTGCTAGCGTAATTCGCAGGGCTGCAGATAGCCTAGGGCGGTCGGATGTTTCCTGGGGGAATCGGCGTAACCATTGTGATCGCTGCGATCTAGAGTCAAGCGAATGGAGTTAAATCGAATATTGGCTATTCAGATAGAATGAAAGGAGTTATCGATTATTAGTTAATCGAAGGAGTTATCGATTATTTGTTAATCGAAATGAGTTATCGATTACAGTTTAATCGAAAGGAGTTATCGATTAGTTTAATCGAAGTGAGTTATAGAATATTCGTTATTCGAAGGAGTTATCGAATTTAGTTATTCGATGGAGTTAATCGATAAGAGTAAAACCCAATAGAGTAAAATTGAATAGAGTAAATCGAATATAGTTTGTTCGAAGAAGGGTTTTCGAATCTAGTGATTCGAAATAGAGATTATCGAATATAGTTATTCGAAGGGATGAGTTATCGAATATGGATTTATTCGAAAGAGAGTTACGTATTGAAGTTTGAAATGTTGAATATCAACATAAATAAGTTCTGAAAAGTTAATGGGTTTGTAGCACTTTTTCTACCTTAGCAATTTCGAGGACGAAATTATTTTAAGTGGGGAAGAATGTAATGACCCGGATATTCCGTCGGTTAGATTTGAATATTTAATACAGTTTTAAATATTGGGTGGATAAATATAAATGGAATTTTTATTTTAAGTTATCAATTTAATAATCAATTTCGATTTAATATCGAATATATTAAATTATCGAAATACGTCAGTTCGAGAAGTGGAAAACTGAATTAGAAACAGTCCACAGAATCAATTCAAAACTCCTGTTTGAATTAGAAGAATAATGTTAATTTATTATCGAAGAATAAATTGCTTGAAATTAATTTATATGGACTTAAATTAATATCTCCTTCAGATGATCGAATTGGACTTCATGACTTATCCCAGTGTGTTCGCAACAGGGGTATTACCCTAGAATCAACAATTGTTGGGTTCAGAGAGGAGTTCGAGATCAAGGGATATTTAAATTTTAAGAGTACAGTTTTTAATTAAAATAAAACAAAGAAAATCCTTTTCCTTTTTGAGTGGAGAGAAACAAAGCAACGGTGGCTTCTCTTTCTTCCATAACTTAAAAGCACAGTGGCTTCTTCATTGCCACAAATTAAAATCAAACCAAAACTTTATAAACCGTGCCTTCATTTTGAGTTCCTCACAATCGAAATCAAAGGAACCGAACGCTTCAGCAACAAATAAATGGCCGCTCCATTTCCAAACCAAGATCGAAATCGATCTGCTCTTCATGCATGGAAGGTCGCGACTTCAGACTCGTGGAGTTCGCATTCAAGCTCGGACCAGGAAATGGAAACCGCGAGGCACAGGGTTCTGGAATGTTGGGATTCGCGTTCGACTTGGAGGGCCGGGTCGTGCGATTGTCTGACCCTCGAGCTAAGGACCACCGCGAGTTCAAAGGTGGTCGCGGTAGAGCAGCTCGGGATGGTGGTTAGGGGAAGCCGATGAAGCGTGATATGCTGATGGAATGCACTGTGTTGGGATCGACGTTGGTATGGGATTACCGTGAGTTCTGTCAGGTCGCGATGGAGGTACTTGGTGATTTCCGTGAGTTTGGGATTTGAAGACGTGAACGTTTTGAGGAGTTCAATTGAGGTTCTACTGGTGATGCTGTGAAGTACTGGCCTGGATCTTGTTCGATTTTTGCATATTTACTGTTGATTCGAGGCAGTGGAGTTCGAATGACAGTGGATGGAGTTCAGAGAGGTGAGAGCTGTTAATGACCGCATAGTGTTCGACAAAATGCCGAAGAGGGGATTAAGGTAATTTACTAATTTAATTTAGTAATATATATATATATGACATTTTGAATTATATAAAATGGTTCCAAAATTTTAAATGCATAAATACTTATATGAAAAGTCGTATTAACTAAGGAATGTTATATTAAGGGTATACGAGATTTTCTTCGAATGGGGACAGTCGAACAATGCATAGCTGTGAATTTCATAAGCTGGAATTAAAATGGGGAATCAGAACAGATCGAGGAAAAATAATCTGGTGAGTAAACCTCACTCACCATTTATTTAGAAATTATTTTTATATAGTTAAAAATAATTGTCTGTGCTTGTTTGAATATTGTTTGGTTGATTTAAATATATTAGTTATTTAGGACTACATACATATATATATATTGGGTTGATTGATTGGATTGATTCCCGCAGTCTCATTAGCGGATGCCCGCAGTTTCATAGCGGATGATTACCCTATACGCCCCACGCTATGATTAGTGGATGACCTTCATACCGCGATATCCTGCCTCGAAGCAGGATGGGTATTACTATGTTGACTAACATCTGTGGATGCAGGAAAACAGGTTGGAGGAATCCAACTGGATTCCTCAAAAATATATTATCTGTTGTTGTTTGTTTGATTTCATAGATATTCCTATATGATGTGTTAAAAATCAAATGATTGAAAATTGGTTGATTTGATCGTTGAAAATATCCCTGGGGTTTGAATATTGATTCATAAAAATATCGAAAAGGGTATTTGATATTTAAAAATGAAATTCTATTTTTATAAATAGAATTTGAATTTTAAAGGAACTATAGAAAATATTTAACTTGTTTTGAAAGTATATAAAACAAGTGAATCGAATTTATAAAGTTGTTTATAAATGAAAAGGATGGAATTTGAATCGAATTTATAAACTTTGTTTATAAATAGAAAGATGGAATTTGAATCGAATTTATAAACTTTGTTTATAAATAGAAAGATGGGATTTGAATCGAATTTATAAACTTTATTTATAAATAGAAAGATGGGATTTGAATCGAATTTATAAACTTTGTTTATAAATGAAAATATGGGATTTGAATTGAATTTATAAACGTTGTTTATAAATGGAAAGGTGGGATTTGAATTGAAGTTATAAACGTTGTTTATAAATAAATGCCGAGAATTCAAATGGACTTTGAATTTACGGAATTGAAATAGAGATTTGAATAATCGAATTCAAATGGTCTTTAAACTATAGATTTGAATATAGAAATTCAAATGGACTTTAAACTATAGATTTGAATATAGAAATTCAAATGGACTTTAAACTATAGATTTGAATATAGAAATTCAAATGGACTTTAAACTATAGATTTGAATATAGAAATTCAAATGGACTTTAAACTATAGAATTTGCAAATAGGATTCAAATGAAGTTTAAATAAAGAGAATTCAAATAGAATTGAATTGGAATTTGAATAAGAAGTCGATAAGGAAACGAGAGTATGATTATAATTAGAATTTGTTAATATGCAGTTAAAATATATTTGAACATGTCATATTCAAATATGAAGGAGAAATAGACTGAAAAGTTAATTAACAGATTTAATTAACAAATTGAGTTAAAACGATTTGGTATAGTTAAAATAGATTGGACAGGTATAGACATACAGGAGACAGGTATGGAATAAAGTATAGAAGTGAAATAAATAGAATGCCCGACAAAAAGGTACGTATTTAATTTCCAAATGAGATTTTATGCACCGTATCGGCAAGCCGCTTGGCTTTTTCTTTTTCTTTTTGAGATAAGAATGACCGGGAAAGCTATTTGAAATTTCCCGATGCTCCCGGTACAAAGGAGGTTATGGCGAATTTTTCCGGGAATTTAAGGAGATAGAATATTTTTAAGATAATTTGATAGTTAGAAATTAACATATCAAAAGATATAGAAGCCGATAAGAAAACGAACTTAGAAATAGAATAGTATAATCAAAAAGGAAGTATAAGAATAAAATCTAGAAAGATTAGAAAGAGAAAATGTATATGTGTTTTAAAGGTGAATGATCAGTTGTATGGTATTGATTATTCGAGTAAGTAGTCTTGTCTGTTTTGACGTTAAATGTTATTCAGTCAAGGTCTGAGAGGTAATTATACCCCAACTTGGTTGATTTCATGATATACCGATAAGTAGCAAGATTCAGGCTTGAAGATCAATGTGGAATAAGAATTAGTTAATACTGTATTTGGGTTGTCGTAACGATGTTTTACACAACCTCTGTTTTAACCCAAATATGTGCAAATCTTGGAAATAGAATAATGAATATTTCCTAGTATAGAAAATAATAGAAGGCGATATATGGAAATGTTTTCCAAATAACGGATAAGGCCAATATGGTTATTGAAAATATTTGGTTAACAAATATTGATAAAGAAATAGAGAAGTGATTTAATTAATGGAATATTAATTAAAGGCTCAGTGATTGTTGGATGTTTGGTTGAACACTTGTTTTATTCGATAGTTAAATCATCGACTATCGAAACACTTGTTTTTATTCGATAGTTAAATCACAGACTATCGGAGGTTTGACCATCGTTGTCAATATGGAGAGACCGGTTGGATTATTATCCGAAGAACCACCCCATATTGGCATTAGCGTGCGAATCAGATTATATAAAGATAATCGAAGACGGAGTAGAGTGCAAGGACTTTTTCTATTTATAGAAATAGTACCTTCGGTAAATCCTGTTCCTGGGTGGCTTGTATGGATGAATGTCTGACAGAGTATTTCCAGAATGGTCACGTACATTGATTTCTTCAACCGTACCAAGAGTGGAAGCGGAGAAGGAAACTTATTTTAGCTAACACGTAATGTACTGTTGAGGACGTCAATCAGTGATTTGATGGATTTGACGATGTGACATTCGAAGTGAATCTGGTGTGATGATAAAGCGTAGCTTCTAGCCTCATCAACCGGTAAATGACAGAAATCGGGCAAGCAGCATGGCTATGTAGGTCGCACCTATTAGGGTGTATAATCACCTGATCTAGAGTTTCATTTACTTCTAAAAATCTATTGTCGATGCTGACCCATTCGGGAAACGGCTGCTGATCCCAATCGTTGGTGATATACATTCGATACACTCAAGCGAAATGAGTGGTCGGTCATGTGTGGCTGAGTTGCAAGATGTTCTTGTTGAACTCGGTGTATTCTCCTCTAGAGATATACCAGCGGAAGGTGATTCCATACCTTGTCATAGTTGGAAATCCATTACCCAATACGTGCTTGCGGTTTTGATTGTATATTTATGTGGAACGTGAGATGCAAACGTTCCACTAGATTGTTATTTACTTGATTTATACATTATTATAATATCAAAAGAGTTTTGATATAAAGATAAGTCAAGTGTTTGGATTTTCATAAGAGAAAAACCCGTTCCGTGTTATACGGCGTGGTCTTATGAGATATCATTTAGTTTTCTGAAACTGTTTTAAACTGTTTACTCATACCAGTCCCATGACTGACCCGGAGTTTACTTTGTTGTTTTCCCTAAACTCTTGGGTGCCTAAATTTGTATGGGCAGTCAAGTAGTTCAGGATTTTACAGATCTATCTAAAGGAGCTTGGAGCAGGAGGCTTCAGCGTTATCCAGTTATAGTTGTTTCGTTATGTTGTAAGTGTTGTACTCTGATAAGTGTATGATATACAGTTAAGATTTTGTATTTCAAAGATGTGATATATTATATTTTGTTCCGCTGCGATGTGAGATTCTGTGTTGTTATTTATGTTCTTCTTCTACCTCTTTCTTCTAAAAAAAAAAATGTCTCGTATTTTCGTGATATTTGGGTTGGACGTATGATGTATGTAGTCAACTCTGATGTTATGGAAATCTGGGTCATTACAAGATAGCTAAGCATAACTGAATTTATGGGATTACAAGAGATTTCGAGAATGTTACCGAGGCGAGTCATTAGTCTAACCATTCTCCTTTCACAATCAAAGGATGGCACCATTACTGGATAAGGAATCCATGCCTAGAGTTAACCCATAGCCCGTGAAACTCAAAACATAAGCATTACATCTAAACCCAATGCTTAGTATAGAAATTTCCAAATCCAAACAAATCGTTGAAAAATAAGCCGAACCCCCAATTGGATTTGAAACAACCATAGGATCCTCTACTATACTGGTATCTAGGTGTAGAGATTCAACTAAAGCAGTAGATATAAAAGAGTTCGATGCGCCAGAATAAAAAAGAGTATGAACTGGATGATCAGAAAGATAAACTAAACTCCCAACAGAAATATTTCTTCCTCTTTCTTGCAGAGGTGCTATAAGAGCGTGAATATGCCCTCCAGAAGTAGATCCAGTCCTCTGCCCTTGCCCTTGCCATTTTTGGCAATCCTTACCCATATGTGCTATCTCGCCACATTGAAAACAACCACCTATCTTCCTTGTCTTCTTCCTGCGGTCTTTAATTAGATGTCCAAGTATGCCACAAAATTTACACTTCCTCTTATCACGGGGTTTGTTATTCTTTCCATCTTTCTTGGAATCCGTCTTCTTATTCTGCGATCCCTCTACTTTCTTGTCCAGAGGTTCATCCACCTTTGCCTATTTCTTGCCATCCTTGTCTCAAACCTGTAACAGTGCCATGTCCACCAGTCTCTCAAAAGTCGCACCCATAGGTATATGGGACATAGCTAGGTTGTGCAGTGGCTCATTTAACCCTTTAGCGAATCAGAGATCCTTTTTATGTGGAGTGTTTACTAACTCCAGTACAAATCTAGCCATCTGGTTGAATTGGTTGACGTATTCGTTAACCGATAGGCTTCCCTGTTTGAGTGCTAAGAACTTCTCCATCTGTAGGCTTCATTCATCTTACGAGACGAACTTCATTTCAAATCTTATTTTGAAATTCTCCCAAGTTTCAACTAGTCTCTCAGCATTAGTAACTTCCCACAAGTAAGACGCTTCGTCCTTAAGTAACCATACGGCCAATTGTATCTTCTACCTATCGTCCACTTCGAAGATGACAGACAAATCTTCTGTTTCCTTCAGCCAGTTTCTTGCTTTCACAAATGACTCAGTCCCATTAAAGTTCTTTACTCCCATATCTCAAAAGTCTCTAAATATCTTTGAGAAAGCATTCACACGCAGAGGAGGAGGAGGAGGAACGTCTACAGCTGGGGGAGGAGGAACGACCGCTGGGCCTGCGTCATTAGCCCTAGCCTCCAGATACCTTCTGAACCAGCCAGGTATCGGTACGCCCTCGCGAAGATTAAGATCCCCAAACATGCTGAAACAAAAAGAAAAGGTTCAAAGAAAAAGAAAAAAAAGTGCATATAGCTTTGGTGATTATGCCTTTAAAACAACACTCTTCTTGAAAATGCTTCTTTAAACTACTTTTTGAAAAATACTTTTCAAAAACTTTTATCTGATCGGGTAACCTTCGCTCTGATACCAAGTGAAACACCCCACCTGCGTAAAGATCACTCACAAAGGGAATGCATTAACTTTGGTGAAGCATTTTAGGTAAAAGGCACAGATAATTTACAAGACAGACATATAAACAGCAGAAAACTGAAATCATTTCATAAATAGCATGGTTCAATCAAAAAATTACAAGCATTGTCTCAAAATCCAACTTCTAAATTATTATAATAAAACATCTGTCTTGATTTAAAACTCCAAGTACATAAATAAGCATAAAACAGTAGTAAAGCACCATAAATCCCCAATAAAAGCGTAACCACAACCATAGTCCAAGAAAAGAGAATCCGAGCAATACATCTACTCTCTTCAACCTGGAAAAGGTCAGCACTAAGTTGAAGTATTCCCTCCATACGGACCTGGGAGGAAAACGGAAGAAAAGAAGGCGGAAGAAAATGGGTCAAACATAAGCCTGGTAAGTCCAGTGATTGTTCAGCATGTAAACAGGTAAAGGATCATGACATGAATAAACTGAACATAGGACAATACCATAGCAATAAGATAACATAAGATAAGGCAAGATAAACCGAATATACTATCGCACTCATTTCCATTTCTCTGCACCTACTAACGAATGTTTCAACTACCATCATGTGTTCATAACAAAGTGATCCCTTTTCTGATCAGCTTCTACTCGCATGCATTTATTACTTGTGTCATTCGGCCCCGCTTGATTCTAAATACTTGTGCTGGTCCCGACATGGGGTGTATCAATTCCTGTGATGGCAACCCGTCACAAATTCAAGATGCACAGTGTATACTACTAATGCCCAGTGCCTGCTTTTTCCACTCCGGAGTACATGCACGCCCATAGTCCGCCGGAACCTACACTACTGCACCACCCGCCACTATTTTGACCGCTTATAATTAGCCCAGTAGTCGTGCCCCACCCTGCCTAGTTCAAGGTACCGTGAAACATCTATGTGGGTTACTACTAAAATGGCTCCCCGTTGCTAAGGTTTCCTAATCAACATGTTATAATGGTTAGGTGTTCTCAAATTATCTTAGCCCCACCCATCTGTTTAATTAACATGTTGTATTGGTTGAGTGTTGCCTTAATTAAATTAACCCTACCGTTCTTAGCCTGTCCATCCCTTAGCTTTAATTCATCAAAGTACCAACCTCTCACATTAGATCTATATTGTTGTGGTTGCTGGATGTGTCGGGCAGTTCCGGGCTGTCTTACACCGCAACTCAATCTAACCTCGGGTTTTTGGGCTTAATACGCTAACCTCTTGCATTAGATCTATATTGTTGCAGTCGCTGGATGTGTCGGGTGGTTCCGGGCAGTCTTACACCACAATTCAATCTAACCTCGGGTTAGGCATGTTCGTCTTTAGCCAATTGACATATTTGTCATATGTGTCCAAGTTTAGGTCTTTTTATGTCAATATTCCCCAAGTTTAGTTAGTACAAGTTTTATGCCACATTAAATTGTTATGCCCAAAATTTACTCAATTAAATTATACCCAATTTTCCGGCGTTATAATCGCGCATACAACGAGATTCAATCTAAGTTCCGAATGAACCTAATATTCATAAAAGAAAATAAAAAGAGGAAAAATAGAGAAGGAGCATAAGAGTTGACATAAGGAAAAATAGACATGTAAAGATGTACCCAATTCAAGAATCATAATTCCAATAGGCATGTTATACATTAACAATAAGTGTGGGCAAGCTAAGCCATTTACGACATAGGTATAAAGATTAGATGGAATTGGACTTCAGAAAATCACTAATTTTGATGTATAACATGATAAGTTCCATTATATCAATCACAATAGTCTCATAGGCATAGGATGTACAACATGAGAGGTTCATCATATCAATCACAACAGTCTCATAGGCATGATAGGTTCCATTTTGTCAATCACAACAATCTCATAGGCATAGGCAATTAGATTTGACAAAAGGATAAGCATGAATCAAAATTAGGCATAGTTCTAGATCCGATTATTACAGTCAGGATTTCTATTAGGTGTTCAAATCTGAATAATAATTGAACTTACAGAAAAAGAACGGATCTTGTATTCTGGGATCTGATTTCTGAATTTGTTAAGCTTAACACTTGATGTAGATGTTTGATTCTCTAGTTTGGACATGGTTTCGTGCTTTCTAACTTGATTTCTAGTTTGGAGAAGATGGAGGCTAGGCTAGCTTTGATATGGACAGCATGACGACTTCATGGAATAGGGTTATGGGGTCTAAGGTTAAGGTTTGATGTGTTTATATAGGAGTATAGGATTAATATGAGCCCTTAGATCAACCTAGGAGACATCAGTGCCATCCATTCCAAAAAAAGCGTCATCAGGCCAATCAGAAGTCACCACATAGCCCTATGACTCAGAAAATCGTCACTGTCCAGCACAGTTGGCAGGGGATGACCCCTACATTGGGGTCGACGCCCATGTCGACACCCTTTTAGGGGGGTCAACTCCCTTGTCGACACCCCTTGGTGGATCGACACCCCTGAGCGGGAGATTTATCGCTCAGTCGATTTCTGAGTTTTCGAATTTCGAACAGAATTGATTATTTAATTATTATTTTTAATTTAATTTCTACTTACACTAGAAATCTTCTAACCTCCAAACCTTCTTCATACGGAGTCCGATTCACGTAAACTCAGACTCTATCTCAAACAGAATTCCGAGACGAACGCAATGGCGTAACCCGTTTCACCAATTCTTCTTTAAAAATTGAGTGTTCTTAGATTTTTTTAATTTTAATGTTCATAAAAAATACGGGGTGTCACCCGAAACAACATAGTAAATATGTGGTAGGGTTAACCACAAGATCGTAGTTTCAAGTCCTCCTTCTAGCGCCAAAATGTAAATGATATCTTTCTTCGACACGGGAGACAGTCTAATAGGAATCGATCTAAGAGGAGAGAAATGTGTTGTTTATCCTTTACGATTCTTGATTAGATTGTTGCTCCCTGTTTCAAGGTCATAAGGAGAGGGATCGCTAAATGCCGCTTTTGAAGAAGGGCTTAATGGATGTTAGAAAGGAATTCTATGCCAAGTTCGTGGTAAGATCTAAGCTTATAAGGAAAACCCAGGTTGGCAGGATTGATTTAAACCTATGGAAAGAGGTGTTTCATCCAATCTGCGAAATGGCTTGGGCAAAAATCCATGCATACATAAGATGCAAACAGTAAATCATAGCAACAATAACCAAGAAATAACATGATAAACTCATAAGAAAACACTTTGAGCATAGATGCGTTCTCTATTAATCCCTTATTTAGAATACATGAACAAGATGAAAGAAGTCCTCCTATGGCCCCCCGCTTTTAGGTTTTAGAGAAAGAGTACAAGAATTAGAATGAGAGAGATACCCTTGAAATGCGACTCATAGGGTCTTATTTATAGAGAACTCAGAGACCCTTTTGCAGTTGGGCTATTAGGCCTGCAGGTGCCTTTGTCGGCCGCTTCTCTCCTCGGCCTCATATGTTTGGCTTCCGACCGCTTTTGGGGTGCTTCTTATGACCTCTATAGTAAGGATCCCAGTCGATTAGGGCTTCTTTGAGATTGAGATAAGCTTGCTGATGTGATGACTTTCGAACAGCATTTAAACCTCCGGTAGTGGCACCCGGGTGTAGGCTCTCGAACGTAAGTTTCCAGATATAGGCTTCCGGCTTTCCCATGTATACTTAGAGGTGCTTGTCCTCTTGATGTGTATAGATAGCTACTGGTTTGAAACTGTCATCGGTGTTCTTACTAAGTAGATTAGTATTGATAGCCTATATCTCTGCTAGTGTTTTGGTCGGCCTACCGGTGGTGCTTTGCGGATTTTCTGGTCATCCGGCATGTAGCTACTGAGGATGTGTTATTGTATATCGGTGTGACCTTTTGGCTTCTATGCGACAGATGTTTCTAAAGATGGTTCCAGATGACCTCTGTATTCTTTTGGTGTCTTTGCCTTCAGATGTTCCTGTGTTAAGTGAGTTAATATTAATAATCCTTTTGGGTTCCGATGGGCGGAGTTTGTGTCTTTCCCTTCCTTAAATTTTAACTTCATTTACCTTTTGTTACAGGACTCCCAACCGAATAAGCCGTGTTGGATGGAACCTGCTTGATGAGCTATGTTGGCATTCTTTAAAGAGCTACTTCCTTCCAGGAAGGTTTTGGATTATGCCTCTTTCGAATCATTCTCTACTGTTTTTGGTTCTTTCCATTACTTGGCTTTTTTTCTGGAAGGTTATTCCGTGTTTGTGTTCCTTCGATACCCCTACACTGTCAACTGATTTCAGAGTTTATTTTGGTAGCAAACAAAGTTATTTAGTTACTTATGGTTTTAACTTAGAGAGTTATATGACTTAGCGGGAGTAGTTTTAGAATTTCTTTTTGATAATGCCAACGGGGTAGAAATTATAAAATACAGGCATTGTTTATAGGATTAATAAAGGAGGGGGAGTATTTGAAGGATCATCATCAAAAGGTATATGCAGGTATGATATTTACAAACTAAGGTTGTCATCATCAAAAAGAGGGAGATTGTTGGAGAATGGAGTTTTGATGACAACAACCTTATTTCAATATTAATTGATTATGAAATATGTTCTAACACTTTTTCTTATAATACACACACACACATACATATATACATATATATATACTTGATTTATATACATGAATGTTGAAGACTATACTGTTTAAAGATGTTAGAGATTCAGAATTCAGAGATGTTTCAAGAATCAAGAGTATTCAAGATGTTAAGAGTTCAAGAGATCAAGATAAGTATAGTTATAGAGTCTATATTATGTAAGACTCCAAATAGCACTCCAGGTTCAAATTCAAAATATTATCTAATTCTGTTTTTCAAATTCTGTTTTGAAATTCTATGTTCAATCTTTTTCTTCTTAATTTTACTTTCTATTTTAATTTGGTTTTAAACTTAATTTTTATAAGTTTATACTTTATAAGTTTTATATATTTATATTTTATATACTCTATATTTATATAGTTTTAAACTCTATAATTTTATAAATATGGTTATATAATTTATATTTATGTTTTCATATGATTTCCTATTTTACAATATTAATTTATAACAGTATTTTATTATTCAAGAATTTCCAGATTTATATTTATATCAAAACACTTGAAAAATGCTCAAAAATTAAATTTACACTGGGCATATGTCGACATATATAAAACTCTATGTCGACATATAACTGCCATTTTTCAATTTTGAAAGGAAGTGCCTTCTCATTAATTGTGACGGTTCTGAAGTGTTACAACCTTTCACACACTATAAAAAGGGTTTGAATTCGAATTTTTAATCATCTCTTCTTCTCAACTTTCACTCTACTTCATTACACCATATCTCTTTTTTATTTTTATGATTTCTACACCTATACTCTACCAAATTTAATTCTGTTTTAACCAATCTTCTTCTCTCTACACTTTCTACTCATTACTCTCTGAATCAAGTGTTATTGAAGAGTTATATGGCTATTTGTAATTGTTTGGGTTGTATTTGGGGTTAAACAATCGTATCATTTGTAGCCATGAAATCAAGGACGGGTGATCGGTGGAATCCCTTGTAGTCGTGAAATCAAGGAGGTTGGAATCGGTGGTATCCCTTGTAGCCATGAAATCAAGGAGGTTGGAATCGGTGGTATCCCTTGTAGCCGTGAAATCAAGGAGGTTGTAATTGGATATTGATATAGTAATAAAACTCTGTGCAATCCAGCATTGCGTGGGATTGGACGTACGAACAGTGTTGAACCAGTATAAAATCCAGTGTATCTTTCCTTCTCTGCGCTTTACTTTTATCTTTGCTTTTGTGTTTGATTCTTTGTCTGTGATTTTTTCTGTGGTGTTTGTTTGATATAGTAGTTCATATAAGTTTAGATTTTATTTAAATTCTCAAAAACACTATTCACCCCCTCTAGCATTTGTTTTGCCTTAATAATCCATTCTGCAATCCATAACAATTGGTATCATTGCAATGTCTTTCAAATATTTCATAATCTAATTTTTGAAAATAGTGATAATGGCAACCAACACTGGTAGCAATAATTGATCTTTTGTAGAGGGTCAGTCCTCTGTTAGACCACCACTATTTAATGGTAGTAATTATTCACATTGGGCATGTAGAATGAAGATATATTTACAATCAGTAGGATTAGATACATAGAATAGTACACAAAATGAATTTGTTGAACCCACAACTGCTTTTGCATAATGGACAAATGAACAAAAGACTGCTGCGCAAAGCAATTCTAAAGCCACGAATATGTTATTATGTTCATTAGATAGGAATGAGTTTAATAGAGTTTCAGTATGTAAATCTGCTTATAAAATTTGGAGAACTTTATAAGTTACTCATGAAGGAACAAGTGAAGTTAAACAAACTAAAATAACAATGCTAGTTAATCAGCTTGAATTATTCAAAAAGAACGAGAATGAGTCAATTTCCGATATGTATTGCAGATTTCAAGAGATAATGTATTCATAAACAACACTTGGAAAAACCTATTCTGAAGCAGATCAAGTAAGAATAATATTGAGTTCACTAACTCCTGAATTGGATAAGAAAACTTAGGCAAATGAAGAAGCCAATGATGTCAATGAAATGAAGATTGAGGAGTTAATTGGAAAACTGAAATCTTATGAAGTCCAATTACAAAAGTGAAAAGAAAACAGGTCAACTGAGAAGAAATCTATTTCATTAAAAGCAACATCAAATGATTCTGACTCGGGTAGTGAGGATGATGAAGAAACATCTCTTATGACTAATAATTTTAGAAAATTTCTAAGCTATAGAAGGAAAAATTATAACCAAGGAAGTTTAAAAAGTAATGACGGTCGACGCTATAATTGCAACAAACAAGGCCATATAAAGAAAATGTGCCCATATCCAGATAAATTTGCTCAACAAATAGAAAACAACTATTTGTCGAGAAAGAGAAAGCAAGCACATGCAACAACGTTAGATGATTCAGATTCATCATCAAGGGATGAACAATCAGAAACCAAAAATTTGAATATATGGTTTACGGCAATTCAAAATTCAGAAAATTTCAAAGAAAAGGATCTAAAAATCGTGTGCGTCTTAATTAATTTTTAATATTATTGGTTGAATGGTTGCTTTGTGTAACGACCCAGGTTTTTCAACTGTTGAGTTTTGAATATTTAAAATTGTTTTGAATATTTATTTGAATTAGATAGGAATTTATTTAATAAAATGATATATAAACGTATAATTTATAATATAATTTAAAATGAGTTTAAAATGGCGCGGTAGACTGAATATTCGATTTCAAATTTCAACCGAACGTACAAGATTCAAAATAAATCGAATTTTAGCGAAACAAGAAATATTTGAATCTGTTTGAAAATATCTTTCCAGCGAATGTGAAAAATCCAGATTTCATAATGAGAATAAAAATTTATGTCCAAATCAAATTTTCAGAAATTCGTTGTGCAATCGTATATATGCCGTAATGGTTATTTAACTATATTTCAATATCGGTCTTGAATTTGGACAAAGTTTTTTAGAGGCGTAGCTATAATTTAATTTTTAGAATTTTACTATAATTTTTAATTAATTAAATACACAACTTTTTATTTGGAGTATTTTGCACCCTATATCAATATTTTTGGGTTCCATAATATAAGTTAAACTACCGATATTATTGTATTTATGGGATCGTAACACATTGCTCAACACAACGATACTTTTACTCTATCATTCGCATAAAGTATGAGTATTTAAAAAAAACTAAACTAATGAAGCTTCTTCCACTTTCTACCGTATGCTTTCTTTCCTTAGGTCCAAAATTTTCTCTTTACTTTACTTGCACTCCAAACTACCCAGCTGTGCCAAGCTAAGTTTTGCAAATCGCACCTAACCAACAGTGCCTATACCCTAACTACCGTATTCACCACGTATACTAGGCTGCCAAGGGTTCTGTCCTTATATAAATCGCTTTCCTCTCATTTCCAGCTACTTCCTGGTATTAAACAAATTTGCACCATTTTCCTATCGATTTTTCTCCATCCATTTAAAATCTGAATGACTGAACCACTTTTTCCCTCATCTCTACTAACGGATCAAACCCACAAATATTTATTTCGATGAGCACCCCTTTCACAGGCGCTCCACTCAAACAGGTTTTTCATAACCCATTTTCACCAAACCCCCTATGGCAATCAACTGGAGGCGAACAAGCCACAAGAGGTCGCGTTGGAACTTGATCATCGGCGTTGGCAGCAGTATGGTGTTGGATTTGCGTGTACGTTGTTGGGAGAAGTCGCGGTTTCGGTTGCTGGATGTGTCGAGTAAGTGGAGGATGGAGGGTGCTCCGAGTGGTAGTATCTGGTGGGGCCCGCTCACCAGAGGTTGATCGGTGTGATCGGTTGTTGGCTTCGAACTGGGACTGTAAGGGATGAAATGGGAGTTATGCGAATGGGTTTGCTGTGAATCACGGGTATGGACGAGGAGGCATGAGTTGCATGGTACAGTCTAGATGATGAAGGAGAGTTTGATGTTGTGGGGTAAGAAAGTGGCGTGAGTTGAGGATTGAATGATGGTGGAACAAGTGAGATAAGTGAGAAGGAGTGGTCTCAGGAAGCCAAATGGGGAAGGAAGGTCTGGTTTTGAAGTGATGTTGAACTAAGAGAGTTAGTGGTTTTTCTGTGTACTGAGAAGTCAAGTAGTGCGTGATTTTTGATGAAGGAGTATTTGGAAATGGTAGGGGGAAAAAGAGAAGTGGTGGCTCCACGTGGATGGACTGATGTATGTAGAACAATAATGGAGTAAAAGATCTGTGCAAGGGGAGGGTGACCGTGATTTTGTTTGATTTTTGTGAGGCATTAAATTTGCTTAGTGGAGAAGAGCAGTAAGCAGCATCGGGTTCAAAGTTTGCTAAGGAGGGAGATGATGTCTAAGGCTTTGTAAATGTCATGATTAAATTAAACTAATGATGAGGTGAAGGGCAGTTTGTTAGGTCTAGGCACAGTGGAAAAGTGGTGAAACATCAGTTAACCGAAGGAAGGAAGGAAATACCAAAGTATGAATACACTGCCAATAGGAAAAATTGAGGAACTAGATCGAATGAAGTGATCAGGAAAGGAGAACAGATAATACCGATTTAAATTTATCATGATTTAGGAAATAAGAAGAATTACGGGTATGGAATGTTATTAGCAAGGGTCAATATGGTAATTAAAATAATAATTAAAATAAAGGTTAAATTTTTGTTATTTTAAATTAAGTTGACTATAAATTATTTAAAATCAATGTTAATAGGGTTATGTTTTAAATGTATGATATGGTAACAGAATCCAACGAAGTTGGTCACGTTAGAATCGTGATGACAAGACCAATGGGTGGAGCTAATGTGACGAAGGACGAAACTACTGAAAGTTCGTGATACAATCAAAGTTGTTGATTTTAACCGAGACGAAAGAAGAATCATCAACTGCGAACCAAGGTGAGTAACCTCACTAAACTCTGACTCGTTTATAATTTTATAAACGAGTTTTAAATTTATTTATAATAATTTTATACCGTGAAATGGTTGCTTGGTTGAATATTTGATAAAATTAGTTGCTATGATTACATCGTTGACGGATTATTAAGTCTGATATTTCATATTATTGTGAAATAATATTACAGATGCTGATTAATATCTGTGGATGCAGGAAAACAGGTTGGAGGGACCCAACTGATTTCCTCAATATTTATATTACTGTTTTTTCTTGATTTTGATGTGTGGGGTGATACATATAGTCAGTGATTGACTTTGTTGTGGTTGAGCTACCTTGACCTGGAAATTTTGGTATTTAAATACCATAAAATATTTTCAAATATAGAAAAGGAAATTTGAGTGTTAAAAAGAAATTCTATTTTCAAAAAAATAGAAATTTAAACTTTGAATAGAATTGAAATTAGAAAACCCGTTCGAATGAATGAATCAAGAATTGGTTATGAATGAGAATACATACATATATATATATATATATATATATATATATATACTGAATTATTTATCGTTGGATACATTGTTTTTGCATAGCGATATGGAAATGGGTTTTGAAACCAATATTTGAAATGAGATTTAAAACTTAGCTATTATCAAGGAAATGTTAAACGAGATTTTAAAAGATTAAAATAAAAAGAAATGAGACTTATGTGAGAAATTTTGAATAGATGTTATAACTAAAAATTTGGTTTAAGATAGTATTTTTAAATATGAATCAAATGGTATGTAAAGGAAATATATTCATGATTTAAGTGAATGGTTTAAGAGGAATATTTTGCAAGTGAAATATCTGTAAATGAATTTAGATCTGAAATATGAATCCACAGTGGATCTTGAATAGGAAAGGGAAATGGAAAATTGTTTAAAATGGAAACGATGAGTTTTTATTCAATAATTTGGGATATAAAAATAAAGTGTGAAAGTATTTGTAGCCTGAAATGGTTATAAAGGAATTGGTTAATGTTTTGGAAATCGAAACAACGATTATTACGCTATGTTATAATAAATGTTTTGTAAATTGTAAACAGCGATTTTAGCGTTGTCGTTAGAACATATGTTTTGTAAATCTAAACCGCGATTTCTAATGCTGTTGTTTTAATAAATGGTTTGTAAATTCTAAATAGGGATTTCTAACGCTGCTGTTATAATAAATGTTTTGAAAATCTAAACAGCGATCTTAACGCTATTGCTACAATAAATGTTCTATAGTTCTAGACAACGATTGTAACGCTGTTGTTAAAAGCAACGTTTTATAAATCAAATATTTGGAAACAGCGATTGTAACACTACCGTTGTAATCAATATTTTTCTGCAAAGGAAGTGGGTTCTTAGATCGAATCCGAGAGTCGCGTAAGCGATGTTCTGTTTAAAGGTGTGAGCTTTGACTATTTCAAAGTTGAGAATGTGGTTCAATTAAGGTCTGAGAGGTAATTATACCCCAACTTGATTGACTTCATAATTAACTGAGGAATGGTTAAGGTTCGGTAGTGAAGAATGGTTAGGGATTAGATTAGTAAGAGAATATATGAATATATAGAAATTGTTTCAAATTGGAATAAGAGATATCTTCTCAATAAAGAAATGATGACGTTGGAAATAGAATCGAGATTGAGATTTGAAAGGATATGGAAATTTAAAAATGGATTTTTGAAATGATAATATAATAAGGAATTGATTTAAATGGACCAATGTTGATTGATGATTGATCGATCGAATTCTTACCTGGAAATAAGATCGTCGGTTGCCCGCTTATTTTTCTTTGATAGTTAAATCACCGATTATCAAAATTTTTGACCATTTTTCCGTCGTTAATACGGAGAGACCGGGATCAGATCTAGTATCTGAAAACAACTCCGTATAGACGTTAGCCATGTGAATCAGATTATATGAAGATAATCTAAGACGGAGTAAAGTGCAAGGGCTTTTTCTATTAACAGAAGTTGTACCTTCGGTTTCGTTTAAATCCCAGAACAAATGTAAACGGACGAACGTCTGACAAAGTATTTCCAATGATCGAATATGTTGATCTGATAAATATATATGGTTGCAACAGATTTATTCCCTTAGCATAACATCTAGAATATTTGTGCAAATCAATTAGTGATTAATAGATCTGACAATGTGGCATTCAAAGTGATTGTGTTATCAATGAATAGAAAGAAATCGTAGCCTCAGGCCTCAATAACCGGGAAATGACAAAATCGGGCAGGCAGCATGGCTATGTGGGTCATTCCCATTAGGATGTATTATCAGCTATCTACAAATTCATTTAATTTCTTATTCTATTCGATGTTGTCCCAATCGGGAAACGGTTGCTGATCCCAACCGTTGGTGATATACATTCGACAAACTCAAGCGAAATGAGTGGTCGGTCATGTGTGGGCCGGATTGCAAGAAGTTCTTGTTGAACCCAGTGTATTCGCCTCTAGAGATAAACTATCGGCAGGTGGTCCCATACCTTGTCATGTTGGAAATCCAGTCTCCAATAAGCACCCCGCGGTTTTTGATTTTATATTATATATGGAACGTGAGATGCAAGCGTTCCGCTAGATTCTATTTATTTGATGTAGACATTATTATAATATCACCAGATTTTGATATCAACATGTTTTGGATTTTCGTAAGGTAAAAACCATCCGTGTTTATGTGTGGATCGGTCATACGATTATCATTTCTTTCAAAAGGATTTTAAAAGTTAAACAAATTGTTGGAGTTTACTCACACCAGTCCCATGACTGACCCATAGTTTATTTTGTTTGTTTCCCCTAAACTCTTGGGTGCCCAAATTTGTATGGGCAGTCGAGTAGTCGGGAATTTACAGATTCGCTTGGAGGAGTTTGAAGCAGAAGGCTCCACCAGTTAGCTATAGACTATCATATTTTCCGATGTGTACTATGTTGTATTTGGAAATAGTGTTTACAACTGTTCTAGGGATAGCTGTTGTGCTCTGATGATGGTATTTATTTAAAGTTACTAATTTGTATTTCAAAGCTTATGTTATCTAATATATTTTATTCGTTTTGCTGTGAGTTTATGATCTTCGTTTTTTCTTCTATTCTAACTTTTCTTTCTTTCTATTTCTCATTCTCTAACTTCTTTCTAAAAATGATTCGTATTTCTATGCAATTTGGGTTGGACGTGTGGTATGATTAGTCGACTCAAAGGGTATGGAAGTTCGAGTTGTTTCACTTTGTTTGTTTTCTTTGTTTTAAATTTAAAACTTTAAAATTTAATCTTGAGATTTGTAATTCAAATTTGAATTTTGAATTTTGAAATTCAAAATAATAATATAATAATAAATAACAAATAAAATAATGAAATAAATTTTTTGTATGTTTGATAGGATTAGAATTATTTTAGGAAATCATTAAACCTGAAATATAAATCGATAACATAAATCACATTTCACAAAAAACAAATTTTCTTTGATAATACATACATATGTCGGCATACATATGTCTATATGTCGACAAATCTGACCAATAATTTGAAATTCAAATTTTGAATTTCAAAGGTTAAAACTTTCAAACTTCCCTCCAACTCTTCACTAACTCTCAAGGTCGAAAAAGGTGTCATTGATTACTAAAAAGTTGTGCCTATTCAATTCATATCCATTCAATTTCTATATATACATCAATTCTCTCTACCTTTCATTCACAATTCAAAACAATACTCTTCGTAGCTACTCTCCTCAAAATTATTAATTCAGTGGCTTCTTCATGTTCATCTCAAAATTTAAAATAACCAAAACCATTAAGGGTTATCTTCATAATGACAAAGAGCTATCAAAACCTATGCCAACTATTTAGCAAATGCTAAAGTTAACACGGGTCTTTCGCCATCTTTAGTAATTTTCTCTCTTACGATCTTACCTCTCTCTTTCAACACAACAAAGTCTTGAGTCTAATTGATCTCGTGATAACGGCGAAGTGTGTTGTCCCAAACTTGTTAGGATGTTCTATGCAAATTATAATCGAGGATTTTACGAAGGCAACGAAGATCAAATTTGTAGTAGCATCAAAGGCACACAAATTGTTCTTGATGTCGAATTCTTAGGCACTAATCTAAATTGTAGAAGCACAAGCTTGGATTTTTATAATTTCAAAATCGATGAAACCTATTTAGAAACCTACCACGACATATTTGAAGGCGATGTCCAAATGGAATTCAAAAATCGCTTCTTTCATCCAAAAACAAGAATCGTAAACCTTCTCCTTCAACATAACATAATTCCTTGTTCCGTAAATTTCAATAATCCCACTCTCGAAGATCAAAAGGATCTCTTTCCTATTATGGGTGGCTATACTATTAATTGGGCCACCTTGATTTTAAACGAAAATAAGCCCATAGAATTGTCCTTAGAAGAAAACACTCTCTACTATGGTGTTTATCTCAGTCGTATTTTCAAATGCTTTGGAGTTGATCTTCATGGAGAAGATCTTATGCCTAGAAAAGTGTTTTACTCAGTAAACATACATTATATGCAAATTCCTCTCTTTTTCAAGCTATATGAGACATTCGAAGCCAAACAAGCTTGAATGCAACTTCGAAGAAGAAGAAGAAGCTTCTTTAGAAAATGTTGAGTGTCCAACCAACACTAGACGCATTTCCAAAGAGGTATTTGTTCAAAATCAAGTCAAAATTGTCAATAATAAAAAGAAGCTTAAGAAGAACTTCTCCGAAATGACTAAGTTCATGGTCAAGATGGGAAGAAAGCTCAGAATCACACCTCCCTCATCATTATCAGAAAACTAGGCTATCTAGTTTAATCTATCTTTATGAATTAGCTTATGTTTTGCTTTTGAATCTCGTATTTAATATGTCTTAACTAGTTGGATGTATTTGCTTTTTATTAAGTAATGAATGGAGTTTTATTTATGTTAAAATCATCTTTAAGTCTGATAAAATTTTTAGAATTAATAATATCTTAATATAAGTTCAAAAGATTAAAAAAATTTAAAAAAAAATTCAAAATTATTAATAGGGTATGTCAACATACATTTATGTATATGTCGACATAACTGCCATATTTTCCAATTGTTTGAAAATTTAAAATTAAATAACTACTCATGTCCATTCAAAATCCGACGAATTCCAGACCCTATTTACGTCTATTTCTTCCAGAAAATTTCATTATTCTGCTTCTCCTTCTTCTTTATTCATTTCTTATCAAATCCATGGCAAATTCAATTCATAATCTTAGTGAAAATCTTCAAGAAACCATGAATTCTTTCAAGAATATCCTCTCTATAATTCTATAAAACCAGTGTCATCTCGAACTAAGCCAAATAAAGATGTTTGAGCAGCATGAGAAACATTTTGATGAAATTCGATGGCTAATCTCTTCTCTTTTCTGAGTTGAAGATAATAATCTCACAAAGGCTCCACCAACCAAAGAAGATGAGGATTGCGAAGTCATCAAGAAGGATCCAATCTTTGGGGAAGATGGTTGGGTTGAAGTCCCAAGAATCATTTATTTGATTGGTATGGTTGATTTAATTGATTAGTTTGAACTTGATTTGAGTTTTATAACTTAAAACTTGTACATATTAATACATATGGTGTGGTGTGCTTTGATTTGTTTGATTTGGTTTGTATATGATATTAAACAAATGTAAATATAAAACTTATATATATTACTTCATCTTCTCCATCTTCATTCTCTTTAATTACACCATTATTCTTTATCATTTTTATGATTTCTACACCTATACTTGTCAAATTCAATTTTGTTTCCATGTATCTTCTTCTCTCTACACTCATTACTCTCTGAATCAAGTGCTAATGAAGAGTTATAAGGCTGTTTGTAATTTTTTGGGTTGTATAAGAAATCGGTGGTATCCCTTGTAGCCATGAAATCAAGGACGGGTAATCGGTGGTATCCCTTGTAGCCGTGAAATCAAGGAGGTTGGAATCAGTGGTATCCCTTGTAGCCGTGAAGTCAAGGAGGTTGTTACTGGATATTGGTATAGTAATAAAACTCTGCGCAACCAAGCGCTGCGTGGGACTTGACGTAGGAGCAATTCCGAACAGTATAAAATCCGATGTATTCTTTCCTTTTCTGCACTTTACTTTTATCTTTGCATTTATGTTTGATTCTGTGTTTTTGATTGTTTATGTGGTGTTTGATTCATATAGTAGTTCATATAAGTTTAGATTATGTTTAAATTCTCATAAACGCTATTCCACCCCCTCTACTATTTATTTTGCCTTAACGACCCCTTTTGCAATCCCTAACATAATATATGCTGAAAACCATTATTTTCTCAATAAAATTCTCTCTTCTCTGATTCTCTGCTATACGCATTTCTTCTTGTTATTCTTGCATTCCTCCCTTCCAAACTCTCGACTAACTCTTCCCTTTTCTACCCTGCATACTTCTCTCTTAAAAATTCATCGTACTCTACCACCTTCTTCAATCTTGAACCCACTAATTTCCTCTATATTATGCACATGTTAACAAGATCCAAAAGCAAAAGTAAAAACCCTAATCAGATCATTATTATTTGTTATTCGATTATCACCAACGATTTAATAACCATACAACTATGTAATTGATTGACCTTATCATGCCGGCATTTAGAACTGGCATATGTTTTATTATCCATCAGAGTTTAGATTCATTTTAATATTGTTAGAAATATATAATGTGATGTATAAATTATCATAAAATATTGCCTAACATAGATGCAAAATCAAATGAGCAGAACTGAGAACCCGTGAATAATAAATCAAGAGAAGTATCTTTAGAGAAAGAGAAAACATCCTTAGAAAATCAATATCTAATCAGTCCTGAAACATACCATTGGATATAATTTTTTTGCACGTGTAAATATGTTCAATATCATTGTACGATTTGTCTACAACATGAAAACATTTCATGTTTTGGTATTTGTTAAATACAATCGAGCATTAAATTTACCAAATTCAGATTTCTAGTTTATCAGTAATGGGTGTTATTATTTTGGATTTGAAAACTATTGTGCTTGAAATTTTATTTTTTATGCTCTTTTGTAAAATGCTTTAAAAAATTGCTGCATATTTTTTAACAAAAAATATTGATTTTTTTTTGTTAAAAAAAATTTAAACATGGGCAGTAAATTAAAAGGTGAGCGCCATTATCCACCACGTGCGCCAAGGCTCCAAAGAGGGTATGCACATTTTTGCACCGTGCACCATTTATAACACTGGACCCATCACTCTTTTACCTGTCATCAGTATTAAACCAGTTCAACATTTATAAATAATAACGTAATTACTACTTACAAGTGGAAATCATGGGGTGAACCTGTTGTTTTTTCAAATTAGATGATTGGAAATCAGTTCATCACCTATAAATAATAACGTAATTACTACTTACAAATGGGATGCACTGATGAACAAGACTGGTGTTGGTTGAGAAGCTTGTAAAGGAACGGTTTTTAGAAGCAATGAATGGTGGGAAGATCGTGTTAAAGTCTGTGAAGTTTGATTTTTACCGTTTATTTATAGATAACTTGTTACAATTTTGTTTCTTACTTTTAGGAATATGGACCGATTGTTATGAAATATAAGAAATGTCTGCTAGAAAACTTGGAGATGATGCAACAATTCTTTCGTGGGACAAATGCTACTGGTGAATCGCCGTACACTCCTGCAGCTACCGTACAACTATCACAGACTGGTACGCCGCCTTCAATACGAACCACATTTGATAGAATATGTGCTTTTGATGGGGTTTTCAATCCATTGGATGAAATGCAAAACGATCATGTTCCAAATTTGAATTTGCCAACAAATCCTCCATAACACCTCACATTTTTAATGAAATTAAAAATGTAGAAATATGTATATATATTATATACATAGACATATTTAGGAGAAAATAAATAAATAATGACAATAAAATTGCATGTAATAAGTTCATGCAGTGAAATGAAGGAAAAAGATTAATAAAAGAAATTAAATGGAATACATGAAATGCGAAGAAATGCATGCGAACAATTAAATAGAAACAAAAAGGAAAATTTGAGAAGCTTCGGGAATTTGGTTACGAAATTAGAGTCATTGTGTTCATGGCGATTTTCTAGTTAGTTTGGACCTATAGTTTGTAAAAAACTGATTTAAAACGAAGAAGATATCTTTAAATTAAATTTTGCAGCAAAACATGAAAAAGAGGAATGAGAGAATAATGTGTAACTTAGTCCTAAGTCTTTTTAGAAAAGGACTTAGTAGCTCATCTGGTTAGTACATGTGACATGTACGCAGAAGATTCTGAGTTTAATCCCCTCCAGTGCCATATTTTTATTTTAGGGGAATGGCTAAAAAGTGGCTTAGTGTGAACGTAGGTCAAATTAAAAAAAAAAAGCGATTTAGTGTGAAAAGGGTCAATTGGAAAGATACTTAAAAGAAAAATAAATAAATATATATACATATATAATATATGCATATCTATGACATGTGGGTGTCAACACCCCTACTGTTGTGCATCATGTTGCACACATGGCATATTTTTATTTGTTAATGACGATTTTTGAGTTTTAGGGCTGACGTGGCCTCTTCTAATTGGCTGGACAACGTGGCTTTGAGTTGTGTGGTTCTGATGATCTCCTAGTTAATCTAAAGGCTCTAACTAAGCTAATACATCTATATAAGCACATCTAATCTTTCTCTAATCTAAACTAAATTCATTCATATGCCTCCATGCTGAAGCATCCAAAACTAAACTAGTTTATCTTCTTCAACGAATCAAAGCATAGGAATTGTGAAAAGGGAGAACGATTCTAGAAAAAACAAATGCCTAATTCAGAACTATATTCTTTCTTCTTCTACCACTGTGAGTACAATTACTTTCACAAGATAATTAATTAAAAACAATTATGATAAGTGTAAATTGGACTGTATGACTATGCCTGTATCATATGCAATTAGATCTATTAGGTTGAGATATGCCAGTCCTGTTATCATATGTTATTGGATTTATTTTGTAGATTCATATGCGTAATTAAATCTCCTCCATTCTATGCTAGGCAAGTTCATGTTAATTAGATCCATTGTATTCTATGCAAGTTTTTGTTAATTAGACTTATGCAAGTTTATGTTAATTAGATCTAAGCAAGTTTATGTTAATTAGATCTGTGCAAGTTTATATTGATTAGATGTATTCTATTCTATGAAAGTTTATGTTAATTAGATCTATGCAAGTTTATGTTAATTAGACCTATGCAAGTTTATGTTAAATAGATCTATGCAAGTTTATGTTGATTAGATCTATTCTATTCTATGCAAGTTTATGTTAATATGGTCTATGCAAGTTTACGTTAATTAGATCTATGCAAGTATATGTTAATTAGATCTTTTCTATTCTATCCAAGTTAATGTTAATTAGATCTATGCAAGTTTATGTTAATTAGATCTATGCAAGTTTATATTAATTAGATCTATGCAAGTTTATGTTGATTAGATCTACTATATTCTATGCAAATTTATGTTAATTAGATCTTTGCAAGTTTATGTTAATTAGATCTATGCATGTTTATGTTGATTAGATTTATGCAATTTTATGTTGATTAGATCTATTCTATTCTATGCAAGTTTATGTTAATTAGATCTATGCAAGTTTTTGTTAACTATATCTATGCAAGTTTATGTTGATTAGATCTATTCAATTCTATGCAAGTTTATGTTAATTAGGTTTATGCAAGTTTATGTTAATTAGATCTATGTAAGTTTATGTTGATTAGATCTATTCTACTCTATGCAAGTTTATGTTAATTAGATCTACGCAAGTTTATGTTGATTAGATCTATCCTATTCTATAAAAGTTCATATTCCATATGATTATTGGATCTATATTATGTGTGGATGATGTCTCTTTCCCTCTTCTTTTCCTTTTTCTTATGAGTTAGGCTAACGACGAGCCTAACATATTATGTGAATTATACGTACGAATGACGTAGGAACGTTGCAAAAAAGTTTGGGAAAAACATTGAATGTTATGTAATTGGCATAAATTGGTTTGTAATCATGTAATTAACATGGGGCATAAATTGGTATAATTTGTGTACATGAAATTATAGACATAATTTGAATGAGAATTATGAACATAGCCTAAATTGGGAATTATGGAAATATTGGAATATGGATATTTATTTAAATTGGGTTTTGAATAATATAATGAGATAATTAATGCCTAAGACACAAGGTGAGACTTGGTTTGCGGTATAAGCCTACCCGGACCCACCCGGCAGATCTAGCAACCGCAAATGGCAGTCTAATATGAGAGGTCGAAGGCCTAAACTAGATGATTAATAAGGCAAAGACACGAGGTTAGATTCAGATTGTGGTATAAGCCTGCCCTGACCCGCCCAACAAATCCAGGAACCGCAAAACGAAATCTAATGTGGGAGGTCTTGCAAGATTACGGTTATAATGAATTAGATAACACTTAACCAATATAAGACATGTAATGGGACATTGGGTTATGACATTGGTGACATGTGAAATATAATTAGAATCACTTAACCAAGTTGAAACATGTAAGAAGACATGAATAAGAAGGGGTTAAGTGGGTAATCCTAGTGGGGACCAAACATAGACGGGAAGCTTGTGTCAAGTGCGGGGACCCTTTTCAACCAGTAACCCATTTAGTATCTATGTGAGCTCGAACTAGGTCGAGGATGGGACACGCTTACTGGGATGGATTGTAAGAGGCCAAATGGGTTAACGGTGGCAACGCAGGTCCAATGGAGTCATGTGCGTGCACGGGTCCGGGCTGGTAGGTAAGACATTGTTGCGTCGTGTAGTTATAAGTCGTGCATCCTTAGTAGTATCGGGTTGCCACTTTAGGGGGTGATACACCCTACTGTGGGACCAGCACGGGTATCAACGAGTTAGGGAGCCGATCGAATGGGGAGGGTAGTGGGTACAACTAGTGGAGATAGGAGCAGGCGGCACCAATGACAGCAGCTAGGAGTATAACTACCACACTATGAATAAATTTTGTAATTAGAATAGGGAGGGTAGTGGTTACAACTAGTGGAGGTAGGAACAGGTGGCACCTACGATAGCAGCTAGAAGTACACGAAAACTACCATTGTTATGATTAGTAAGAGGGATCAGCTTCCAGTATGGGACTAGTAATGGTGCAGTGTAATTAGCATTGGTGCGGTGCAGGAATTATCTTATAGTGATTAGAAGCACAATCAACATTTATCTTGTATATCTTGCTTACCTTGTCATACCTGTTTATGTTACAGTCATTTCTTATATCCAGTTTATGTTCTTATCCTGTTACTTTAATGATTATATTATTAAAGTCACTGGACTCGCCAGACTTGATGTCTGACCTCGTTTGTTTTGCCTCTTTTCTTTCCATTTTCCACCCTCCAGG
Source organism: Allium sativum (assembly GCA_030737875.1). NCBI lineage: Eukaryota > Viridiplantae > Streptophyta > Magnoliopsida > Asparagales > Amaryllidaceae > Allium > Allium sativum. The sequence continues at coordinate 44,447 of JASFAX010000431.1, forward strand.
TTCTCAGGGTGGGACTAGTAGAGCTTGACTTGGATTTCTGTCTCTCTCTTTTGGAAGTGCTTGGAGTTTCTGAAAGTAATGTTCAGCTTTATCTTCTTTTTTATTATGGTTATTTATAATGGGATTATACTTTTGGTTTTCATGTAATAATTTGACCAAGATGGATATTTGTGTACTTTGTTTTACAAGTTGGTTTTGATGTTGTAACCAAACTATGTTCCGTTTTCGCTGCAATAAAGTTATTTCAAATTTTTAAATACCATTTTTATATATCTGTCATGTGATGTTCTGTTCTGTACGCTTATAATGCTCCATGAAAGTTGATGCATTCCCTTTGTGAGTGACATTAATGGACTTGGGATGTTACACGTGGTATCAGAGCTGAAGGTTACCAGAACAGATAAAAGATTTTGAAAACAGTTTTCAAAAGCATCTTTATGAAGAAGTATTTTTAAAAACATGTTTTAAAGAGAGCATTTTTCAAGAGAAATGTTTATTATGGAAAAACATAATCCCCAAAAGCCATATATCTTTCTTTTGATTCTTTGTTTCAAATCTCTTCTTCTCTCCCTTTTGAGTCTCTTCCTCCGTGTATAGATGTTTTTTCTAAGATATGTAAGGACTTCCGTGCGATGGGAGGAAAACCGCTTCATGAGACTGAGACATTTGTCAAGGCAGGATGTTGGCTCAAGGAAGTGGAGGACTTGTTGGTATCTTTAAGATAGACGATGGGAGGAAGGTTCAAGTAGCTGCTTGGTTAATGAAGGATGAAGCTTCATTTTGGTGAGAGGTCACGAATGGAGAACGTGCAGGGGAGACATGGATAGGACATAGGATAAAAAAAAGTGGATCCAAAGAAGGAATAAAAACAACAAAAGAAAGGCGGAAAGGATAAAAAGGGCCAAGATAAAAGGAAGTACCACAATTGTGAAATACTTGGCCACTTAAAGAAAGATGTTAGAAAGAAGAGGAAGAAGAAGACTGGCTGTTACCATCGCGGTGAGGCAGGACATATGATTGAAGATTGTTCGAGGTGGCAAGGGCAAGGACAGAGGGCAGGATCTTCTGGAGGGCAAGTTCTGTTCTCGTGGTTAATATACCGGAAAGAGATAGGAAGTTTCAGTTTAAGATTTGATTTCTTTTTCCAAGGACTCTTTTCTATCTTACACTTCGCATTCATTTATATTTGCTTCATTAGTTGAAACACTGCACCTAAAATACTAGTCTAGGGATCCCATTGTACTCTCAAATTCAATTGGTGGTTCGACTCATTTATCGATGCTTGGTCGGGATTTGAGAGCGTCTATCTTGGGCTTTGGGTTTGAATGCAACTCCTACATTCTTGGTTTCATGGGCTACTGCTTGATTCTAAGGATGGATTGGCTAGCCAGACATGGTGCTATCCTAGACTGCGAAAGGAGGGTAGTTAGATTGTTGACTCATTGTGGAAGGACCCTTGATATTTCTTGTGACCCTAGAGATCTGGTGATGCTTAGCTACCTAGAATCACTTGACACATCCATCGATGATTTGGAATCTGTTCGTGTAGTCCGTGATGAGGTTCGGGGTTTACCTCTGAGACGCGACATAGACTTCCGTATATACTTAGTAGATAATGCAAAGCCATTTGCATTACCAATGCGACACATGGCTCTAAGAGAAAGGAGGGAGCTTATTAGACAAGTAAAAGAGTTGCTTAAGAATGGGTTCATAAAAAGAAGTATCTCAGAGTGGGGTGCTCCAGTTGTTTTTGCTACGAAGGCTAATGGTTCGCTCAGATTGTGCGTGGACTATAGGGAGCTGAATAAGCTCATGAAGAAGAACGGACACCCATTACCGAGGATAGATGACTTGTTCGATCAGCTTGTTGGCGCTTCGTTTATTTGCAGTTGGATTTAGCTATAGGGTTTCATCAGCAAAGGGTGGCTGAGGACAGCATAGATAAGGCTGCATTTAGGACTCCCGACGGTTTCGTCGAATGGATCGTCATGCCATTTGGTTTGACGAATGCACCCGCATATTTTGTAGACTTGATGATTAGGGTGTTTAGGGAGTTTCTAAACAAGTTCGGGGTAGTCTTTGTTGATGATATTTTGATTTTATCTAAAAGCGAGGAGGAGCATGCCCTACATCTTAGGGAAGTCTTAGAGACCCTTCGAGGACATCAACTCAAAGGTAGGTTCTCCAAATGCCATTTTTGGAGGAAGGAAGTGAGGTTCTTAGGGCTCGTGGTCTCTAAAGAAGGGATAGCAGTGGATCCCGCGAAGATGGTGGCAATCCAAGATTGGAAGATTCCTAGAAATGCAACGAAAGTAAGAAGTTTTGTTGGGTTGGCGGGCTACTATAGGAAGTTCATTAAGGACTTTGCGAAGACATCAACCCCACTTACACGATTGACGAAGAAGAACTTGACTTTTTCTTAGGATTTTGATTGTGACGATGCTTTTCAATGTTTGAAGAGGGCTTTGACGACAACTCCAGTTTTAGTTTGTCGGATATGAGTAAGCCATTCACAGTTTATACCGATGCTTGCAGGACAGGGCTTGGTGCAGTTTTGATGTAAGAGGGAAGGGTGATACGTTATGGTGGAAGGCGGCTGAAGGTCCATGAGAACAATTACCCTACCCATGACTTAGAGTTAGCTGCTATAGTTTTTGCGCTTAAGTCTTGGCGCCATTATTTCCTTGGCGAGAAGTTTGAGTTGAATACAGACCATAAGTCTCTAAAGTACATGTTCTCTCAAAAAGATCGAAACTTAAGGAAATAGAGGTGGAAGTAGAGCGAGATGTAATGATTAGACAAGCTTCTACATGCATCCTTGGACCGGAGGTCCATAAGTTATGCAACCGAGAGGTCGAGTTGGTTAAAGTCCAATGGGGAGATGATCAAGGGAACACGAATTGGGAGATGGAAGACAAGATGCGTGCGCCATACCCATTCCTTTTTGAGGGTATGATCTTAACTTATCCTTTTTCTACAGTTTTGTTTCTACTTGTTCTATCATTTAGTATGTCCTCTCGATTACATCTTCGATTTGTAGGTAGGAAAATCCTATGGTTGTAAACATGTGTTTGAGACATATTATGTTTGGTGGATGCAAGTGTTTGCTATTGGTTGCTCATGGATGCATTTACACACAAATTAGGCACTAGATCGGCTCAATCACTTTCATATTGCATATGAATGATCGTGCATATTTAAATTAATGGATGTATATTGAATGTGTCATCATATGGATGTTGCATTTGAATGAATGGTTGTGCACTCATATAAAAATGATATGTATCATTAGGATTCCATTGCATACATGTTGGACTCATGGCACTGACATAATTTGCATTGAGGAGGTCAAACTGAATCAGTAGACCGCCTAATGTTTGCATTAGATAAGGAATGCAATGGCCCGGGGTTCCGCCCGACCTGATCGATCGCAAAATCGACCAAGACCGTTCAAAACCCGAGTACGTTAACTCTAGGAACACAACAACATCAAAACACATAACAACAGACTTTTATTACATCATAATAACGTACCATTAGAGTACAAAATATCAGAGTGCATCGAATAAAATTATAGCGGAAGATAAATTACAATATTTTAATACATTGTAGCAGAAAAAAAATAACTAAGGCAGTGGCAGACAACTATGCTCTGGACACAGATTTAAGCTTCAATCCAGAATCCTTCTCAAGAGATAAACCTGTAGACAAACTACTCGACTACCCGTGTGGAAAAGAGGCCACACGAGTTTGCAAAAGTGGAAACAAACAATGGGTCAGTCATGGGACTAGTGTGAGAATTCTTAACTAATTTAACTAAAAGTAATAAGGCAAATCCAAGGACCACGCCGCTAACGCGGAACGGGTTTACTCCAATGGACTGCCATGCATAACATAAAGTGAATCGTCAAATCAACGCAATGCTTTTGGAAAAATGGAATCACCATAAGACTCAAGTCCCATCACATAATGCAACGCAAACCAGAGGATAGAGTTTTACCTTATAGTGATTAAACATGCTTGGAACGATAAAAACGGATCTGATAATATAATTAGTGTATAAATGTTCAAAAACAATTCAAAATAAATGTATCAATCCTAGGAAGAATAGTATGCCTCCGTACTAGTAATACAATCAAAACCGCATGAGGTCGTATTAGAAATTGGGTTTCCATCATGAGTCAAGGCTAGGGAGGAGCTCCTTACCGATTCGAGACACTCTAGCTAATGTCTCAGGATTCCCTGCAGTGAACCCTTGGAAAGCTGCAGGGCCGGTCCACCATACGAGTTGCGGATTAGTTATTCCTTAACACACGTTTCTCGGTCCTATAGGACCTAATATCTGAGGCGCGCCACATTCCATCTTCCACATAAGTAAATACCAGCCAGTTTAAGCACCGACACAACTTCTAGCTAGAGAGAAATGTGCTGCTCTCCCTGCGTTCCCTTCTCCCGCTTTAGACTCAACCGGGTTGTGAGGCTCGCGAAGTAACGTTATAACCACAAGGTCTGCTTTTGAACAAAGCCTTGATCATCTTCATCTTAGCGTGCCACATTGTCAATCCATACCGTACCATTGATCATCCATCAATATATAAATGGTTGTTAAGCAAAGAATAAATTCTCCACCACCAACATTTATATATTAAACAGAAAATTAATAACATGATATTTAACGGAGTACAATGTCAGACACACAATCCATTTTTAAGCTTATGCTCTAGGTCTGAGCGAAAGCCAAATCCGTACAAATCCGCACTAGGCAACTCCTACTATTACCTTATCATGGTAGCGAGCCATTCTAAGGCAACAGTCGTCATCATCCATTCGAGGTGAAGATTGCCGGTCTTCAATCGCCATCTTCCAATCTTGGATTTTAAACGTCGTTTAATTATTTGGAATGGGATAAACCCGGACTTTCCAAATAACCCTCGCATATTAATTTGAAAACCCATTTCATATTGTTATTAATAATTTTAACAATTTTAATCCTACTTTATTTCAATAAAAATAACTCGGTTTTTTTTATAAAAACGACGTTTCAGGTCATATAAGGTTTTAGCGCTTCTTTTGTGAAAATTTGAATTTCACATATCTCTAAATCTAACCGTTGGATTTTAATAAGTTTGGTATTGGTGGAAAGATCTTCCCAAGACGAATCCAACGGATCCAGTTTTGGGAAAATCCAACTGTTGGATCTTTCGTTATGTTCCTACAAAGTTGGAGTTTCAAAACGCGAACTGCGCGTGCACGAATCGTTTAATTATAATTTATGTTTATAATTAAAATAAATCTTGCTAGGTTGTCAACATGAAAATACGCTCAATCATAACAAACAAAAATATACCTACATAACCAATCATGTGATGATGAAATACAACACATTCATGTTCATATGTAACAACAGTGTATTAAGTTAAATTAATACTTAAATTCTATTTCACATTTTTAATTATTAAATAATAAATAACAATAATAATGTCATCTTTCTAATAGAAGCAAGTTACATTAAAAATGAATTTTTTTAATGTTCAGTCTATTTATTCAACTAAATTTCATGTTTATAAATTTCAAATAAAAATGAAAATCTTTTATTTCAACCTAAACTAACATTTAAGATATGATCTTTTTAGTTGGAACGACATGACGCTACGAATATGTTCATTTTAACTAAAATGGAATGACGCCAAATTCATATTCATAATTTATAATGTAAACATATCTAATGTAAACATATTTTCAAACGTACACATATTTGCTAATGTAATCATTATTTTCTAATGTAAACAAATTTAACTTAACGCTAAAATATAATTCATATCAACTAAATTTATGTAATGCTAAAATTATGTTCATTTCAACTAATTTTGACATACATTATATGTGTTTATTTTATCTTAATTTCATATGAAGTGACGCTACAACAAAATATGATTTCATTCATATGCAGTGACGCTGCAACAAAATATGATTTCATGCATATGCAGTGACGCTACAACAAAATATGATTTCATTCATATGCAGTGACGTGTCATTAAAATATGATAATGTTTCACATTTCTACTTACACACTAAAGCATATTTATTTTCATGTTTTTACATAAACACTAAAAATATGTTTATTTCCATGTTTCTACAAAAACGCTACAAATATCCTTAATTTCATATTCCTACATAGACGACAAAAATAATCTTAATTTCATGTTTTAATATAAACAGTGAAAATAATCCTATTTCCTTATTTCAACATAAACGGTGAAAACCATCTTAATTTCTTGTTCCCACATCAGTTTTGAAAACAATCTTAATTCCTTGTTTTAAACCAAACGGTAAAAAAAAAGTTTATTTATGTATTAACTAAGAACAATAAAAAATATGATTATCACATGTTCCATCTAAAACGCTAAAAATATAATTATATTCATATTTTAGCTAAAAACGCTAAAGATATGTTTATTTACATAAAGATTGTAACACCCCGTAATTCTGCGACATTAAGATTCTCAAATTAAAGTATAATTAATTTTTAAAAGAAAAATTAAAAGAAAAAGATCCATGCAGTTGTTTAATTTAAGTATTGTAACTAACATGAAAAAAAAGAGGTAAGGAGAGAACAATAATTATTATTGTTCTAAGACTTATTAACAAAAGCCTCTGTAGCTCAGTTGATTAAGGCATTGGATTGGTAGCATGGAGGTCGGGGGTTCGAACCCCGGCGGCGGCATAATTTTTTATCATTGTTTTAGAGAGGGCCAACTAAACATGCAAATATATATACGTATACAAATTCAAAATTTGGAAGGATAAGAACGTACGTATAAGGAAATAAAGAAAATATATATATATATACATATGAGAAATATAAATATATATATATATACACACAAAAATATATGTATACGAAAGATAAAATTCAAGATAAGGCTACAGTCAATGAAATATGGCAACATCATTTGAATTTTGAAAATAAAATGAAAGTTGTGCGTATATATATACGCGTAAAATAGTCGTTAGAGGAATTGTATACATATAAGAATATTTCATGTGAATAAAACAGTTAAATAAATTCCAGAAATTCAAAAGTTTGAAAATCAAACTTCTACGCCAAAACAATTCATTCGAAATTCAAACTTTTGCGCCAAAATAGCTTGTGGGACCCAATGCTGACTCAGCGCTGCGTGTATGACAAGGTTTGGCTAGATTCATCTACGTACCTGGACTATTTTCTTAACTAGGTTCAATGCTGACTCAGCGCTGCATGTACGATAAGGTCTTGAGCAGCTATATAAACAGCCCTAGTCTTCATTCTCTTTGCACCAATTCTCTTCTATCCTTATGCTGCTAAGATTCATGGCTTCTTCCCCTCTTCTAAATTTTCTTAAATAAATAAAATAAAATATGATTCAAGACGAGGAGATGCTGCTAAAAGACTTTTAAGGAGGGATTCAAATCAAAGTTTCAAGTGAAGAATTCAAAGGCTAGCTCAAACAAGTTTCAAGCAACGACGCACGAATCATAGCCACGCTTTCCTTCTTTTCTAGATCTATTTTCTGTAAGTTGGTTATTTCTAGATCTGAATATTTTGTTTTATTTGTGACATGAAATTAAAGGAATAAAGGAATATGCCAAGTCTCTCTCTCTCTTCGAATCTGTGTTTATACTCTTGGACTGAATTAAGAACTGTTATGATTCGAGGACAAATAAGACTGTAACCGTGACTATAGAACTGTGGCCTTTGAAAGCATATGCCTTTGGACTATGACATAAGCCTTTGATTTTGGGACATATAAACATTGCCTATGACAATGACTTAGGACTATGGGAATTATTTTCCCTTTTGGACTATGAACATCGCCTATATTGCCTATGACCATGGACATTACTTATGACTAAGAACATAAGCCTTTGAATTAGACATAAACTATTGCTTATGACATAATGAGGACAATTGTGATTTTGACACCCATGATTCATGATTAGGAAAATATTGCTTTAGTTTGGTGATTGTGAAATTGGGTCTAAACCCAATTATTTATTCTACCTGTTCCTTGGTTTTTTTTCTTTGGTTTTAAGACAGTGGGAATTTACCTATTAAGTTAGGTCTACCCACGTTCTTGAACCTATTTTGCCCATTCTTTGGTTTTAAGACAGTGGGAATTTACCTATTTAGTTAGGTCTACCCATATTCTTGAACCTACATTGTTATCCAAACCTTTTTATGCCAATTATTCCTTCTTGTCATTTTGATTCATTCCCTTTTTATCTACGAATCTAGATTTATTTATAATCTAGGTTGAATCACGATTATTCGAACGGTGGGAATGCGATTTGGGGAAAAACATGGAAATGAATATGAACGTAATTGTAAACTTGGAAATTGGCATAATTTGGAATATGTATTATGACATGCATATTAAAATGAAAACGGGGAAATTTGACATGGATTAGGGAATATGTGATTTTGACATATTAAATTTAGCGTTAGTAAGTAAGCTAAATTTTAGGCATAAAATGTAAACTAGAAAAATAATTCTAGTTTTGCCATAAATTGTGAATTAGGAAGTTAAACCAAGATTGGGTTAATTAAGGTTGATTTGGAATAAGTATATTAGCACAATTTTGAATTTATTCATAATTGTGAGCAATTGTCATGTTTAGAATAAATTATGGTTAGCGACACTAAATTTGGTATAATTTACATACCAAAAAATATAAATATGATAAATAAGAGAGAATGGACCATAGTAATAAATGTGACAATGTACATTAAAAGAGTAGTAATGAAATAAGTAAATTAGGAGTAATTTATTCGTCATAAATGTTAAATTGTTCATTTACCACAAAATATGTAACTTGGTTAAGTTTTGGCCATAAATTATAAACTAGGATATTTAATCTAGTTTCGGCAATGAAATAGGAAATGGCCTAAACTGCATGTTGGGTTAGGACTTGGGCCTAGAATATAAGTATACTAGTAGGCTTGACAAATAAATATAGGCCAAATTTGTCTAAAAAGGGGAAATGGGCTTTTGAAATAAATTGTTAACAATTTATAAACAAAAGAAAAGTATTTTGATAACATCCCTTTTTATAACACATAGACCAGAAGGTTCTAGGGTGACAGAGAGGATAGTGTCTAGGCTTGGGTTTGGAAAATACAAGTTTCCTGCCCTCCCTGGCTATCCCTAACTGATCCGAAGGACGGGATGGTTGTTTTCAAAACCAGATTTGGAAATTAATCAAAAACCCTTTGAACTTAGAAAACATGAATATGCCTAACCCGAGGTTAGACTGAGTTGCGGTGTAAACCTGCCCGGAACCGACCGGCACATCCAGTAACCGCAGCAATATCTGTCTAATGTGAGAGGTTGCGGCTTTAATTTATTAATTAAAGCTAGAACAAGAATGGGAGAGTTAAGTCTATAGGAACACTTAACCAACCTAACACGGTTAAGCTAGAATGGGAAGGTTAAGGAACACTTAACCAACTTAGCACAGTTAAAGCTAGAATGGGAGGGTTAAGTCCATGGGAATACTTAGCCAAATTAACATGTTGACTAGACTAGAAGGTGGGGTTAAGTAAAGTTAATACACTTAGCCAATTTAACATGTTAATTAGACTAGAGGTTGGGGTTAAGTAATACACTTAGCCAAATTAATATGTTAACTGGACTAGACCATAGGGTTAAGTAAACTTGAACGCTTAACCATCAGAATATGATAAATGAATAGGGTTAAGTAAAAAGCATGAAGGGATAACACTTAACCAGTGTAATAGGATAAGGGAAGAGGGTTAAGATAGCTTGAATCGACTAAATACACTTAACCAACCCAACCTGGCGAGAAAGAAAACTAAGTAGTAGACCTCAGTTGAAAAAGGGACTAAGTAGTAAAACTTAGTTAAGAAAACAAGGAATTTGGAAACTAAGTGGTAAACCATAGTTAGTAGAACTAAGTAGTAATTCTTAGTATAACACGAAGGAGCAGACATCCATCTGGTTTTAAGAAGGCTCCAAGGAATTGGGTTACGAAGCCCGAGGCTTCGAGGGGACGTGAGGGTACTCTTGGTATCCCTCTGTGAGGCTGCAGATGATCATCCTGGGCTCACAGAGGTTAAGGTCTGCGTTAGAAGAACCGAGGGTATGCCTTGGTTGCAATATATATATGTGGCAACCTAAAGACTAGGATGGACCAGCGTGATTCGGCGAGAAGACGGTAGCCCTGTGATAGCAACTCGTCGTCTACCATCCATCTTGAGTCAATCGAGATACGTGAAGCGGAAAGGCGGAGAACTCCAAAAGACCATATAATTGCTATCTAGTTATGGTTGCGGATGGCCATAGGATAGTGGGGCACCGGGGGCCGGCGTATAGTTCTCATTTTACAAGGTGTGCCTTTCATTAGTCGAGGGAGGGGTCAAGTGGGACCATAGCCACTGGAGTAAAAACAGACCTTAGCATCTGCATCGGCAGATATCTGAAAGCTCCCGACCGAGTTCTGTATTCCTTGATTTGCCCTGTCACAGGACTCGGATCGCACATTACAGGACATGTGCATCTAGACAAGCGATAACGATTCGCGATACATACGTGGGGAAGCCTAGGAACATATACCACTCTAGGTAGTGTGTCCTAGACTTGGGGGCATTGTTCGACAGGTAGCGTAATCCCTAGTTGGACTAGGTGGCATAAACCCTGAACTCGAAAAGCGTTCAGCAGATAGCGTAAAACTATAGTTAAATCTAGAAAGCAGTGGATAGAAAACCCTAGATTAGATCTAGGTAACAACTAATAAATGGATGCCTGAAGGCGATCGAAAATACAGGGATTGGGATCACGTTATCGTTACTAGTTGAAACACTAGTTAGGCGGTGCAGAGATATAGAAACCAGTATAACAAGTAAATAGTGAAGCAGCGAAAGTATTAGAGCGTATCCAGTTTATCTTAGCATATCTTGTGACTACCTTTTCTAATCTTGTTGACCCTATCGTCATGGTGTAATCTTGTATTCAGTTAATTCATGTCGTTTTGTTTTCCATGTTCATGTGCTAGAAGTTACTGAACTTACTCAGGCTTTATGTCTGACTCTGTTTTTCTTTCGTCTTCTTTCTTCCGTTCTCCCCCCAGGTTGTTAAGGAGGAAATAGGATAGCTCAGATTTGTTTTGGGATGATTTCTCTTTCCAAGCTTGAAGAATCTTGGATGCATCGGCTTTGGATTGCTATGGCTGGCTTTTGTTACATTGGGGAATATAAATGTATTTTATGCTTCTTTATTTTGTAAAGACAGTTGATACTCTGATATTGTAAAGGAACCTTGTACAAATTATTTTGTCAATAAAGCAAAGTTTTATTTTCCGCTGTTTAATGTTTGTCTGTCTTGTAATTTATCTGCATCTTTTACCCATAATGCTCCACAGAACTTAGTGCATTCCCTTTGTGAGTGACACTAACGGATGTGGGCTGTTACACGTGGTATCAGAGCTGAAGGTTACCGGATCAGATAAAAGATTTGAAAAATTATTTTCAAAAGGTTTTTAAAGAAGCATTTTTAAAAGAAAGGATTTGTTTTAAAGGCATATTCCCCAAAGCCATACGCATTGTCTCCTCTACCTCTGTTTGAATTCTTGTCTCCTTCTTTCTTGAGTCTCTGGGGCTCCTAGCTTTCTGGGAGGTAACCTCATCGAAGGGCGAAGTAGTGCCCGACTTCCGTCTATAGCCATAGTTGTTTCACTTACGGCCAGTCTTCTTTCAAGGTTATAGGGTTTTGCGTGCGATGGAGGTGGCTTTCGAGAGATTTGCCAATGTGGTTACACACGGAAAAGGATGAGGAGTTTGGCAAAAGAGCACAACCCAAGGATGAGGAAAATCATGGATGTAGACTTGGCTCACAAAGGAGAAAGGGATTATAAAACCTAAGACAAGAGGAAGTATCTTTACTCGGGTATGATAGGGCATATAATTAAGGACGAGGGCAAGAACAAAGGACAAGATTTTCAGAAGGGAAAGTACATACTATGCGTACCTAGGAGAAAGGTAGTAAAGTTCTGTTGGAAGAGTCTAGTTTTCTGTTCGTACTATTTCCTTAGGTTCCAGCGCTTCTTAATTGTTCATACCCACTTCCATAGTTGAGTCTCTGCACCATAGTACGTGTATAGTAGAAAGATCCCACTAGAGTCTCAAATCCAATTGGTGGTCCGACCAGTTTTTGGTTAGTAGGGATTTGAGGATAGCTATCGAGTTTGCTTATATCATCTCACGTAGATCGTCTAAATTCGGTGAAGATATTCCTTGGATGCTTGTCTGATATTGGTTTAGGCCTTTGGGGCTTGTACTTGAGGAATGTCGAGTTCGGTTTGGATGGTTTGCGTGAAAGATGAATAGTTGTGGTAGGTACTCTAAAAAAAGTACGGAGTGATCTTTTGACTCTCATAGTTATGGCGTGATGGATAAGCTAAGAGGGAGGCCTCTAATCATCTTAGTACATATACTTGGCGCCGTGATTGACATCTGTTTATTTTGGAATTGGAGATTAGGAACTTCACAATCGTGAAGATAAATTGGTTAAGATACAGTGGAGTAAAGCTCAAGAAGGCTAGATACTAGCAACATGCCCTTTTTCCTTAAGGGTGCATCCTTGATTTCTCTGTTTAGGAGCTTTACGCGTAGTTGTTTCTCTCTTTCCAAAGTATATCCTCTAGGTCGTATCTGCGATCCTTAGGTAGAAGCCAATGGATGTAAACATGTATTTGAAACATGTTATGGTTGAATGGTTGCAAGTGGTTGCAAATGGTTGCTCGTGGATGCATATGCATACGTATTAGGCACTAGATCAAGTTCGGACGCTCTCATATTGCATTTACATATATGCATTTGTTTATAAGTTGAACTTGATATGATATCATATGGGCGTTGCATATGGTTGAATGGCTGTGCACGCATGTAGTATTTACATGACTAGGGATGTTTGCATGCATGATTGGACGCATGGCACTAACATGATTTGCATTAAGGAGGTCAACTGAATCAGTAGACCGCCTGATTTTGCATTAGATAGAGACATATACACACACTATGCATATGAACATGAAAGCATTAGAAATCTTTTAAGGACAATGAATTCCTGTGATTGAATGGTTGAGTAGATGGGTGATTGGATGGTAGGACACATTCTTCCTAACTTGAAGATTTCGGGGACGAAATCCTTTTAAGTGGGGGAGAATGTAACACCCCGTAATTCTGCGACATCAAGATTCTCAAATTAAAGTATAATTAATTTTTAAAAGAAAAATTAAAAGAAAAAGATCCATGCAGTTGTTTAATTTAAGTATTGTAACTAACATGAAAAAAAAGAGGTAAGGAGAGAACAATAATTATTATTGTTCTAAGACTTATTAACAAAAGCCTCTGTAGCTTAGTTGGTTAAGGCATTGGATTGGTAGCATGGAGGTCGGGGGTTCGAACCCCGGCGGCGGCATAATTTTTTATCATTGTTTTAGAGAGGGCCAACTAAACATGCAAATATATGTACATATACAAATTCAAAATTTGGAAGGATAAGAACGTACGTATAAGGAAATAAAGAAAATATATATATATACATATGAGAAATATAAATATATATATATATATATATACAAAAATATATGTATACGAAAGATAAAATTCAAGATAAGGCTACAGTCAATGAAATATGGCAACATCATTTGAATTTTGAAAATAAAATGAAAGTTGTGCGTATATATATACGCGTAAAATGGTCGTTAGAGGAATTGTATACATATAAGAATATTTCATGTGAATAAAACAGTTAAATAAATTCCAAAAATTCAAAAGTTCGAAAATCAAACTTCTACGCCAAAACAATTCATTCGAAATTCAAACTTTTGCGCGAAAATAGCTTGTGGGACCCAATGCTGACTCAGCGCTGCGTGTATGACAAGGTTTGGCTAGATTCATCTACGTACCTGGACTATTTTCTTAACTAGGTTCAATGCAGACTCAGCGCTGCATGTACGATAAGGTCTTGAGCAGCTATATAAACAGCCCTAGTCTTCATTCTCTTTGCACCAATTCTCTTCTATCCTTATGCTGCTAAGATTCATGGCTTCTTCCCCTCTTCTAAATTTTCTTAAATAAATAAAATAAAATATGATTCAAGACGAGGAGATGCTGCTAAAAGACTTTTAAGGAGGGATTCAAATCAAAGTTTTAAGTGAAGAATTCAAAGGCTAGCTCAAACAAGTTTCAAGCAACGACGCACGAATCATAGCCACGCTTTCCTTCTTTTCTAGATCTATTTTCTGTAAGTTGGTTATTTCTAGATCTGAATATTTTGTTTTATTTGTGACATGAAATTAAAGGAATAAAGGAATATGCCAAGTCTCTCTCTCTCTCTTCGAATCTGTGTTTATACTCTTGGACTGAATTAAGAACTGTTATGATTCGAGGACAAATAAGACTGTAACCGTGACTATGACTATAGAACTGTGGCCTTTGAAAGCATATGCCTTTGGACTATGACATAAGCCTTTGATTTTGGGACATATAAACATTGCCTATGACAATGACTTAGGACTATGGGAATTATTTTCCCTTTTGGACTATGAACATCGCCTATATTGCCTATGACCATGGACATTACTTATGACTAAGAACATAAGCCTTTGAATTAGACATAAACTATTGCTTATGACATAATGAGGACAATTGTGATTTTGACACCCATGATTCATGATTAGGAAAATATTGCTTTAGTTTGGTGATTGTGAAATTGGGTCTAAACCCAATTATTTATTCTACCTGTTCCTTGGTTTTTTTCTTTGGTTTTAAGACAGTGGGAATTTACCTATTAAGTTAGGTCTACCCACGTTCTTGAACCTATTTTGCCCATTCTTTGGTTTTAAGACAGTGGGAATTTACCTATTTAGTTAGGTCTACCCATATTCTTGAACCTACATTGTTATCCAAACCTTTTTATGCCAATTTTTCCTTCTTGTCATTTTGATTCATTCCCTTTTTATCTACGAATCTAGATTTATTTATAATCTAGGTTGAATCACGATTATTCGAACGGTGGGAATGCGATTTGGGGAAAAACATGGAAATGAATAAGAACGTAATTGTAAACTTGGAAATTGGCATAATTTGGAATATGTATTATGACATGCATATTAAAATGAAAACGGGGAAATTTGACATGGATTAGGGAATATGTGATTTTGACATATTAAATTTAGCGTTAGTAAGTAAGCTAAATTTTAGGCATAAAATGTAAACTAGAAAAATAATTCTAGTTTTGCCATAAATTGTGAATTAGGAAGTTAAACCAAGATTGGGTTAATTAAGGTTGATTTGGAGTAAGTATATTAGCACAATTTTGAATTTATTCATAATTGTGAGCAATTGTCATGTTTAGAATAAATTATGGTTAGCGACACTAAATTTGGTATAATTTACATACCAAAAAATATAAATATGATAAATAAGAGAGAATGGACCATAATAATAAATGTGACAATGTACATTAAAAGAGTAGTAATGAAATAAGTAAATTAGGAGTAATTTATTCGTCATAAATGTTAAATTGTTCATTTACCACAAAATATGTAACTTGGTTAAGTTTTGGCCATAAATTATAAACTAGGATATTTAATCTAGTTTCGGCAATGAAATAGGAAATGGCCTAAACTGCATGTTGGGTTAGGACTTGGGCCTAGAATATAAGTATACTAGTAGGCTTGACAAATAAATATAGGCTAAATTTGTCTAAAAAGGGGAAATGGGCTTTTGAAATAAATTGTTAACAATTAATAAACAAAAGAAAAGTATTTTGATAACATCCCTTTTTATAACACATAGACCAGAAGGTTCTAGGGTGACAGAGAGGATAGTGTCTAGGCTTGGGTTTGGAAAATACAAGTTTCCTGCCCTCCCTGGCTATCCCTAACTGATCCGAAGGATGGGATGGTTGTTTTCAAAACCAGATTTGGAAATTAATCAAAAACCCTTTGAACTTAGAAAACATGAATATGCCTAACCCGAGGTTAGACTGAGTTGCGGTGTAAACCTGCCCGGAACCGACTGGCACATCCAGTAACCGCAGCAATATCTGTCTAATGTGAGAGGTTGCGGCTTTAATTTATTAATTAAAGCTAGAACAAGAATGGGAGAGTTAAGTCTATAGGAACACTTAACCAACCTAACACGGTTAAGCTAGAATGGGAAGGTCAAGGAACACTTAACCAACTTAGCACAGTTAAAGCTAGAATGGGAGGGTTAAGTCCATGGGAATACTTAGCCAAATTAACATGTTGACTAGACTAGAAGGTGGGGTTAAGTAAAGTTAATACACTTAGCCAATTTAACATGTTAATTAGACTAGAGGTTGGGGTTAAGTAATACACTTAGCCAAATTAATATGTTAACTGGACTAGACCATAGGGTTAAGTAAACTTGAACGCTTAACCATCAGAATATGATAAATGAATAGGGTTAAGTAAAAAGCATGAAGGGATAACACTTAACCAGTGTAATAGGATAAGGGAAGAGGGTTAAGATAGCTTGAATCGACTAAATACACTTAACCAACCCAACCTGGCGAGAAAGAAAACTAAGTAGTAGACCTCAGTTGAAAAAGGGACTAAGTAGTAAAACTTAGTTAAGAAAACAAGGAATTTGGAAACTAAGTGGTAAACCTTAGTTAGTAGAACTAACTAGTAATTCTTAGTATAACACGAAGGAGCAGACATCCATCTGGTTTTAAGAAGGCTCCAAGGAATTGGGTTACGAAGCCCGAGGCTTCGAGGGGACGTGAGGGTACTCTTGGTATCCCTCTGTGAGGCTGCAGATGATCATCCTGGGCTCACAGAGGTTAAGGTCTGCGTTAGAAGAACCGAGGGTTTGCCTTGGTTGCAATATATATATGTGGCAACCTAAAGACTAGGATGGACCAGCGTGATTCGGCGAGAAGACGGTAGCCCTGTGATAGCAACTCGTCGTCTACCATCCATCTTGAGTCAATCGAGATACGTGAAGCGGAAAGGCAGAGAACTCCAAAAGACCATATACTTGCTATCTAGTTATGGTTGCGGATGGCCATAGGATAGTGGGGCACCGGGGGCCGGCGTATAGTTCTCATTTTACAAGGTGTGCCTTTCATTAGCCGAGGGAGGGGTCAAGTGGGACCATAGCCACTGGAGTAAAAACAGACCTTAGCATCTGCATCGGAAGATATCTGAAAGCTCCCGACCGAGTTCTGTATTCCTTGATTTGCCCTGTCACAGGACTCGGATCGCACATTACAGGTCATGTGCATCTAGACAAGCGATAACGATTCGCGATACATACGTGAGGAAGCCTAGGAACATATACCACTCTAGGTAGTGTGTCCTAGACTTGGGGGCATTGTTCGACAGGTAGCGTAATCCCTAGTTGGACTAGGTGGCATAAACCCTGAACTCGAAAAGCGTTCAGTAGATAGCGTAAAACTATAGTTAAATCTAGAAAGCAGTGGATAGAAAACCCTAGATTAGATCTAGGTAACAACTAATAAATGGATGCCTGAAGGCGATGGAAAATACAGGGATTGGGATCACGTTATCGTTACTAGTTGAAACACTAGTTAGGCGGTGCAGAGATATAGAAACCAGTATAACAAGTAAATAGAGAAGCAGCGAAAGTATTAGAGCGTATCCAGTTTATCTTAGCATATCTTGTGACTACCTTTTCTAATCTTGTTGACCCTATCGTCATGGTGTAATCTTGTATTCAGTTAATTCATGTCGTTTTGTTTTCCATGTTCACATGCTAGAAGTTACTGAACTTACTCAGGCTTTATGTCTGACTCTGTTTTTCTTTCGTCTTCTTTCTTCCGTTCTCCCCCCCAGGTTGTTAAGGAGGAAATAGGATAGCTCAGATTTGTTTTGGGATGATTTCTCTTTCCAAGCTTGAAGAATCTTGGATTCATCGACTTTGGATTGCTATGGCTGGCTTTTGTTACATTGGGGAATATAAATGTATTTTATGCTTCTTTATTTTGTAAAGACAGTTGATACTCTGATATTGTAAAGGAACCTTGTACAAATTATTTTGTCAATAAAGCAAAGTTTTATTTTCCGCTGTTTAATGTTTGTCTGTCTTGTAATTTATCTGCATCTTTTACCCATAATGCTCCACAGAACTTAGTGCATTCCCTTTGTGAGTGACACTAACGGATGTGGGGTGTTACAAAGATGTCATCTTTTATTCATTTCTTTGATTATAAGAAAATATAATCCATTGTCCATTTCTTTGATTACATGAAAATGTAATCTTTTTTATTCTGTTCCTGCTTAAACGCTAAAATATATAATTATGATTCACTTTTTCCATTAATGCCAAAATATACTTATGGTTCATTAATGCTAAAAATATGACTATATCTCGTGCTTCCATTTAACTCAAATTTCCTATGCAATTTACAAGTTTCATGAAAACAATAAAAATTTCAGGATTCATACTTGTTTATACTTGTTTTAGTGTAAATACTCAACACTAATCTTATGTTCATAATTCATAACATACACCACACAAATTTTATGAATCAAAATGAAAGATCCAAACTTTATTTAATTGTAATAACAAAATATAAATAACTGTGTCATGTAAACTTGTTCTTTTTATTTACATAGCGAATGTAAATTGTTCACTTTAATTATGTTCTTATTCTAATTTGTCAATTCTAACATAAACGGTGTTTTTATTTTACAATATAAAATC